>BPLR01008157.1:0-98903 GCA_021605095.1 Caerostris extrusa | reverse complement strand
CGATGCTCAGTCCCTCGACTAAAATTACATGTACGAGGACGTTCTGCTCCCAAAGAGGATGCCTTCAACAGCTTCACGATGCCACCACCCATGGAATCTTAAACCATCGTGAGGCAAAAAGTCCTTTTATCTCAGTAATAGGGTGAATTTCCCGGATACTAAAATCTAGCGTCATAGAATATTAACCATTCGGATGCCTAATCACCTGTCCATTCAGGTTGCAATTGACTGGCTGCTGCATTGTAAGAGTTTAGTATCAGAGGAAACCCACATTTATTTTATATATTGCACTGGCATTATGAAGCCAGTTTGACTTCCTGATTTCCTATTATCACCTTTAGAAGTAGCTCCTTTTTAAATAGAGGTAGAATTTCGGTCGTAAAGTAATTGCTGGTTGGTACACTATTTACTAGTCTAGATTTACACTATTTTTTAAACACAAAAGATAGTTACATGTTCGTAACATTTGAAAGAGGATGAAAACCAAAACATATGCAGAAAAATAAAATAACATCTTTTTTTTTTTCTTCGCATGTAGTTTTCTCAAAGATCAAATGTTAATACGATAAATCGTATTGCAATAATGCAAGACAGTTATGTACATTTTTTGTTATCTTTTCAGATACATTCAGGTATTACAGCAGGATGAAGAGGACAGATTTAAAATTTTGCATTTATAAATATATACAAGCTATTTCTGTAGAAAAATCTGGTAGATATAACATTTTTGCTATCTTTACAAACATATACAAGTATCATAGTAGAATAAAGATAACAGGTATTGAAGAGTAGATCCAAACACCATACCTGTTGCTGAAACATCCACGTTATAAAAACATGGGTAAAAAAAGAACTGGAACTATATTCTATATGTAAATCTAGATTTTAGTGATGTATAGCGACCATTCGTCTGTGGTTGCACATTTCAGGTTGTATTAGAAAACAATCCCAATTATTTTATTTTGTGAGCAAGCAATCGATAATAATTTAATTATATTTTCATAATTTTGGTAGTTCATATCGGTATTTGGAAATTTTTTTGTCCCACTCAATTCTTTGAAAAGAGACAAAAAAACCGACTGTATGCAGAGCGAAATTTCTTTTATATCAAGAGAGATTTGCAGGATTTGAAAGAACATACACTTAAAGCTCCTTTTCAGATTGGAGTTTTTATGTATTGATCAGTCTTTTGCACTGATATGTGTAAATAGCTAAGAGTTCACAGCGAAATGTTATATCAGTGTTTATTTAAAAACTTAGAAATCTTCTCATTCATGTGTTACAATTCATATGTTTCTATTTTTTATGATTTTTAAGCATCAATGGGTTTGATCATCATGAATATAAGCATTAATGATCTCTTGTTCTACTTATGTATGTCACAAACAGCACACCAATGGGGGATGAGAGGGAGGGATAGGGGGCCTTCCGGAAGGACATTTAATGATGACTGTCCCACATTTGAGCTTCGTATGGAGAAAACCCTGAAAATATCCAACCAGGCAGCCTGATTATCTAAGCAATACACTTTAAACACGTTACAACTACACGTTACAAAACTACGTTTAAACAACGTTACGCATTTCTGAAAAGCAGTGACTGCAAAAAGGACGCTACAGCATCCTACTTTGTGGATGTTAACATTGAGCCATAGGAATCTAGCAAGCAATTTATATTAATTTAATTAAACGGCTAAAATTGAAATACCTTTTACATATAAAAAGAAAATGAGTTTACTCTATGCTCACAAAAATGGAAACATTTTCAGAATTATATAGAGAATCATTATATGGAATCATTTTCGAAATTATATAGAGATCATTATGGCATTATATGGAAAATCATTATATGGAATCATTTCGGAATTATATAGAGATCATTATGGAATTATATGGAGAATCATTATATGGAATCATTTTTTCGGAATTACGAGAATATAGAGAATTATAATGGAATTATATGGAGTATCATTGGGATCCTTTTCAGAATTATACAGACAATCATTAAGGAATTATATGGAGAATCATTATATGATATTATTTTCGGAATTATATAGTTTATATGTAGAAGAACGAAATATTTCTTTGTATAAGTAGGGAACATTTGCGAAAAGATCTTGCAGTCTAAAATTTGGGTTAAATGATTCTGAAATGTAAAAGTCTCGTGTAAAATATTTTGGCATAAATTAATTGCTGAGTTATGTATATTTCCCGAATAAAAATTCTTTATAATTGGCTCATCACGTAATTTTTTAAATTCTTGATTTATTAATTGGTCTACAAAATTAATATCCATTGAGTGTGTATATTAACGATATAGCCCCTTCAAAAGTATAGATATCCGCATACAGCACCCCTTTTTTAGAGTTTGTTGCTGTTGTTGTTGTTATGATTGGAAAAATTATAAGACTAAATTACAAACTTTGTATGATCTTGAAGATAATGAAAAATAACTTTCTTTTCTTTTCAAATAAAAATTTTATTCTAATAAGATAACAAATTATTTTAACAAAAAATCGAAATTTCAATCAAATCTTATTACCATGCAAAATTACAGATTGTTTTATGTTATGAATCTTAAATCTCTTCTCATTAAACATTATGAATCTTGTGCATTTTAAATTTTATGAATCTTGACGTTCTCCTGTTTTGTTGCCAAATGACAAATATTTCTAGACATAAATTCATTCGTTGATAAAAATCTGTTCTGAACTTCCTGTAAATATTTGTGGTTTATATATATATAAATAACTGTTAATAAATGTAACTATTTTAAATAGTATAAATAAATATTGTATAAGAGAATAAATAAATAAATAGTATAATAAATATTCAATAGTATATATAAATATTGTCTGTTTTTTATCTTTCAGACAAAAAGAGGATCATTGACTCACTTTCCAACACTCCCTTCTTCTGTGTCAACTGTTTTTGAGTTTAACGACTAATGCATCCTTCTATTTTGCTCAGCAGTTTAACCTTATGTATTGGGATGATCAAGTATGATTTCTTTCGTGTAAAAAAAACTATTTATTGTCATACAGTCAATAAATTCATTTTCTTGATGTCCTATTATTGTGAAGTACTTTCATACACACTTCTTTTTTCGAATTACATTGGAATTGTACTTGCATTTAAATACATTTTTTTTTTTTTTTTTTTTACTATTTACAAGTTTCTTATAAATATCATACAGGGGGCAATTTACTATATCTACAAGAGTATTTTTAAAAATGACAAAAGAACTTTACAAAAATTTGAAAAAAACCCTCAAAAAAGTTAAATTATAATGTTAAATACCAATCATTAAGCATCACAATCTTGTGACCATAACGTTTAACAGGCTCAAGCTTCTCAAATTATCCATCCACATAAAGATAGTAAAGATGAATTCTTTAAAGATGAATTCCCACACACACACACACACACACATATATATATATATATATATATACCTTATATACTTATATACTTTATAAACACTTACATATAGATATACCTTTGCTTACCAATTCCAAGTTTCTTATAAATATCTCACAGTAAATTTCACAAGAGACGATTTACTATATTTACAAAAAGAACTCCACAAAAATTTGAAAAATCTTTAAAAAAGTTAATTTATAATCTTAAATATCAATCACTCACTTAAATATCAATACATTAATTAAGCATCACAATTTTGTGACCATAGCATTTAATGGGCTCAAGCCTGTCAAATTATCCGTCTAAATAAGGATAATAAAAATGATTTCTTTATAAACACTTGCATATATATATACCTTATATTGCCATTTCCAAGATTTCTTACAAATATCTCATCTCATTGTAAATCCCACAGGAGGCAATTTGTTAGACCTACAACAAGATTTCGAAAAAATAATAAATAAAAAAACCCTAAAAAATATTAAATTATAAACTTATCAAATATAATATATATATATATATATATGCATAGATATATGGTTTTATTTGATTTCAATTTTGACATTCATAACTCCTTACAAATCAATATCTTTGAAAAATAAAGGGAAAAAAATTACACTTTACCACAGGAAAGTTTGTGTCCTGGAACTTCAATATCAAAATCAAAGTACATCGTAACATCATCATTAATCAACTGCTCGTAATTAATTTCATCTGTAAAAACACTACTTTGAAACAACAAAAAGAACCTATACTTATTCAAACAAAGGGTGTGTCGAAGCATTTTTGTATCATTATTGGTAATTACATATTTGAATTCATTCGATAATTGTCAATTCGAATTGGTTATTACCGATTCATTATTGATAAAAAAATTTCACAGTAACATTTTGCCAAACACTCTCAATATTTTGATTTTTTTCCACATTTCTTCTAAGAAATTATAAATTATTCCATTTACTTCTGCGCCAATATTCCATTTTCCATGCAGCTATACCAGCCGCGTGGAAATAAAGCCAATCACTCTGCAATTTCACATATACTATTGATCGTAGTCTGTCATGTAATTGTACAAAATAATTTAAATGTACAAAATAATTTAAAACTGAAAACTAAATTGAACTTCATATTACTTTCGACAAATTCTTATGATGACATGTTTCATTGTATTAAACAAATTACATTTATTACATCAGTGTGCAATTGCAAATATTAATGTAAAATTTTATATTAACATAATATATACCTTATAGGTATGTAAATAAAAAAAATTGCATTAATATACAAATGAATATTACTTAAAAATAAAGAAAAGATTGCAAGAGTAAAAAAGTGATTTGAGTAAAAACCTTCAAATATCAATTAAGAAAATCTGAAACATTTATAAATGAAACTGATTAAAAAAAATTGTAACTTAAATGTTCAATACAGATTAAAATATACAAAATATTATACTTTAATTTTTGTATTATTTATTTAATAATGTAATTAAAAGGGAATAATTAACAGTAAAATAATTAGTAATTAATGATTTAATTAACAATTAATAATTTTATTTAGTAATTAGAAATTTGCGTAATGTAATAATAAAATGGATTTTTATAAGAACAATCGAAAGTATTTGTTTTCATTCAGGCATGGCTTTAATTTATTGATCACTTTATAAGCATCTCTAAATATGAAGGAAAAATCATAATGTTTAATAGCACTTCTTTAAACATTTTTCTCATAACTTACGAAATCAATCAATTTAAATTTTAAAAAAAATAAAAAAAAAAAGTAGTATTTCTTTTTCGATCTAATGATTAAAAAGCATTGGTATACTGTACTAGTTTACCATATTATGAAGTTATACAAGGATTAAGAAAGGAAATAATTACATTTTATTAATTTAATTATTTATTATTTATTTATCAGTATTATTTATTTTCATTTTAATTATCAATTTTTTATTAATTTAAATACTAATTGTTAATTAATATTACATAACTTACGAAATCAATCAGTTAAAAATTAAATAAAGTATAAAAAAATAATGTTTATTTTTCGTTATAATCATTAAAAGCATTGGTATCTGCATTAGTTCACCATATTATGTAGTTATACAATGATTAAGCAAAAAGAAATAATTATGCTTTATTAATTTAATCATTAATTTATTTAATTAATATTATAGAACTTAAAAAAAATCAATCAATTAAAAATTAAATAAAGCATAAAAAATGATGTTCCTTTTTTGATATAATCATTAAAAGTTTTGGTATACAGTACTAGTTTACCATGTTATATAATTATAAAATTATTAAGAAAAATAAATAATTATTTTTTTTTATTAATTATTTGTTTATTATTATTATTTATTTTTATTTTAATTATTAATTATTTATTTAAATAATTAATATTATATAACTTACGAAATCAATCCATTAAAAATTAAATAAACATAAATAATGTTCTTTTTCGTTATAATCATTAAAAGTCATTAAAAGGCAAATATGTGCTAGTTTTTAATTTATTATATAGTTATACATTCAAAAAAAATAATTATTTATTTATATTTTATTAATTTAATTATTATTCATTTATTTATATAATTTAATTATTAATTATTTTATTAATTTAATTGTTCATTATTTATTTAATTAATACTATGTAACTTACGATATCAATCAGTTAAAAATAAATTAAAACATAAAAAAATATATACTGCACTAGCTTACCATATTATGTAATTATACAATTATTAAGAAAAAAATTAATTATATTTTATTAATTTAATTATTTATTTATTAATTATTATTTTATTTATAATTTAATTATTATTTATTTATTTATTTAATATTATATAACTTACAAAATCAATCCATTAAAAAATTAAATAAAAAATAAAAAATAATATCCCCCTTTTTCGATAAACATAAAAAAAATTATGTTCCTTTTTCGATATAATCTTTAAAAAGCATTGGTGTATTTCACTAGTTTACCATATCATAATTTACTCCTTTTTGAAAATTACGCCATTTTGATTTCGATTTAAAAAAAAAAAAAATTTATCATCTTCTTTTGATTTCGATTTAAGTGGAAAAAAAAATTTCAGAATTTCAGAATATTAATATTTTATTTGGCCATAAGCACATCCATGGAGAAATTTTGTTTTTATTTTAGAAATGTTTATAATTCTGGTTTACATAAAGAGGAAAACAACATTTTTTATCTTGCTATTTCCCTTCTGTATTAGAAACTAATTTTCGAATCTAATCCATTCTTAAGGAATTTTAAGAATTCCTAAAAATTAATTCATGCGTAGAAAAAAACTGTTATTTAAAACATTATGGTGACAAATACATGTAAAATTATTTAAAAATATAAGGTATTTTTTTTTAACAGAACGGAATTTTTAAATGAAAGAATAAAATGTATTAAGGTGTTAATGATTAATGTAACAATGAGTAATAAAAAAACATCAAATATTTCTAATAAAATAAATAATACACGATTCTGAAATGGCTTTTCGTCCATTAAAATGAAATATACAACTTACGAAAGAAATACTTGAGATATACGAAGTAGAAATTCTGATGTTTCTTTTCAAAATGTCTTTTAATTACTTTTTTTTTTTTTCTTATCCTATATCTTCAGTAATTGATATCAATTCATTTTACTCGTTTGCAACTGTGGAAAACTCGTTTCTTTATAAAGAAAACATTTTCAATTGTTTGAAATATTAATTGAAAAAAGCATTTTTTAACAGAGTATGAAATAGAAGAAAGAGCTTAATTAAGAAATACTCATAGAATGATAAAAAAGGTAATAAGTAACAAATAACTTTTAATAATTTTCTTCAAAAACAAAAAACGTTTGTGGGCATTAGATAAACGGAGTTGAAGTGAGACAATTTTTTTAAATTTGCCCTTTATTATCAGATTTTCTAAATCAATCTAATTCTGTTCATATAATCTGCGAAAGATTTGATTTTTTTATATTTATGTACTTGGACGAATCCGGCAAATGCTAATTATATATATATATATAATTAGCATTTGCCATATTCAATACTCATAGAAAGATATATATATATATATATATAAGATGCAAAAAGAAGCTTGCAAAAGATGCATCCCAGGCCGAACCCCCCAATTTTTGTAGAGTTACACGGGTTTCAATAGATTCATCCCGGTCGAACCTACAGTTTTGTTAGACTTCTCTACAAATCTAACAAAAGCTGAACTTTTTGAAGTGGGTGTCTAGGGGTGTATTTCAAAACACATCAACGAAATGTTGTTCTTCTCTCAACAACAACATTTAATTAAGCACGGTTATATGTACAGCGATATTTACATTAACAATTAATTAAGGGACAGCACCATCCATTCTCTCCCTGCTTGACGCAGCCTGTTCCAGTTTCGACTCCCCGTTGACTGCTAGCGTTCCCTTACCTCTTTATTCCTCTACGGGGCCCTCTCCTCTTCTCAAAGGTTGAATACTCTCCCACATTGTAAACAGGCTCTGTCAAAGACAAGCAACTGCAATGTGTCGCCCCCTGATAATTACCACACAAATAATATATATATATATTACTGTCACTCTCTAAAATAATAACTAAATATTAAATAGTATTTAATGCTAAAAATGTTTTGTATTGTTTGATTTAAGCAATTTGCTATAAGAAAATAACATTTTGTTTTAGAAAATGCAAATTAATTATTTTTGCATGCTATAATTTACATATTGCTTTATTTGCAATATGTAAATTATAAATGATAAATGATAAAATTTCATAACAAAATTAATCGATACCTCAGTTTAAAAAGTAAAAACTGTTTGTTCTGTAAAAAATAGTTTCATTGAAATACTCGCAAAAAATTTTCAATGAATTAAAATAGTTTTTATTTCAAATCCAAATTGTGCAAAAGATGCAATTTAAAATGATTTAAAATTTTCAACGAATCGGTTGTTAAACGGAGCTGTTGTGGCAATTTTAATTAGCATAATTTCTGAATTCTGTTTTTTTTCATTTTAATTTTGCTGGAGAAAATGAAAAATCGGTGCTTGAGTTGCCATGGAAACGAAATTGAAATCTAACGTGCCATTTTTACCCATAAAATTATGGATATTGTGGAGTTTTTTGTTTTCTAGATGACTTTTAATTATTCTTATTGGTTAATCTTTTTTAATTCCTTTCCTGAGCTATTAGTTTATTCATTGATATATTTTTGTTTTAATTTTTTCAAAGGTTTTTTTTTTATTTTTAGCTTTTTTTCCCCAGCTTTTTATACATAATATTTATTTAATTCACGAACTTTTAATATTTTCTTTCTTTACGAGGTTTAATCTAACTAATTCTTTCACGAGCTAATAATTATAGAATTAAGTAATTAAAAAATGTAAAATTCTTCTAAAAAAAAAAAAGGTATGTTGAAAGCAAAGACAATTTTTTTTCAAAGGCAAAATTAGATTTTTGTAGAAAAGAAAATCATTTGGAATTCTCTCTCTATATATTTTTTTTATTATTATTTTTTTTTTTTTTTTTAAGATTGCTGTTATGCATTTTATTCTTACTAATAATTATAAATGATAAATTTAGTATAATTATAAATTGTATGGGTAAACTGTATTACATAATAATACCTATACATAGTTTACAGGTGCCCAGTATATGCTGACGACACTGCAATCTTAACGCAAGGCCGAAAAACTTACACTATCCAGGAAAATTTGCAAATTATATCATTGATTTAGAAAAATGGCTCATTAACTGGAATATAAAATTAAATGTAGACAAGACTGAAGCAGTTCTTTTCACTTGTAAAAACTCCTATAACCTCCCTAATATTAAAATTTATAATAATTATATCACCTGGTCTAAAGAAACTAAGTACTTAGGAATTATTCTTGATAGTAAACTTAACTACAGATCGCATATGTACAACCTTAGAAATAAATTCAATACTCAATTTAGAATTCTCTATCCTTTAATCAATAGAAATTCAGCTTTTACCTTTTAATCTCAAAATTCTAATATATCTCTTATCTTCGTCCAGTATTAGCTTATGCAAGCCCAGTTTGGGGTTCTGTTGCACGCACAAATTTTGAAATTATTCAAAGGCTTGAGAACGAAACTCTCAGAATGTTAACGGATTCACCCTGGAACTTTCGTAACGACGATATTAGACGAGCTCTCTCGATTCCAAGTTTAAGACAATTTATTCACAAAATTACTACTCAATTCTATAATGATATGCGAAACATCAATAACCCCGTTTTAAATATCCTACAAAATTACGATTATGATATTTCTTCCCGCAAACATAGCAAAAGACCTCGCACTGTTCTAAATACTTTAAATGAATTCCTTACAACTGCCCAGATGAAAAAAAAGTTCGCTTCTGTTTTATTTATTTATTATTATTATTATTTTTTTTTTTACATGCAACTGATTTCATGAACATCTACACTTTTGAAATTTTTGCCATTTTTCATTTTTTAATTTTATTAAATAAATAAATCTTTTTTTTTTAAAGGGCATTTAATTATCTATTTTTCTTATTAACTGAAAGGGCATGAGACCACCGCTTTGTTTCAACATTCTACAGTGAAGGAGCTAGTGGCCGCTACGCGGCCAAGGATCTCCGTGTTAATCTACAATAAGAGGTGCCCAGTATATTACATTTTTCATGACTTTTTTTTTCTGCAATTTTTAAATTTATTTATTATTTCAAAAATCGAAATTTTTGGAGAATCTAATTGGAAAATTTTTTTTTTCTCCTGGTAGTTATGAATCTTTTGCTGTGTTTTACGATTTTTAACTCGTTCTGATTTCAGAAGAAGGACTATATCGATATTGAAGGAAGAATATACGGAATCAGATTTCAATGATATAGATACTATTATTCTAAAAAAACTACAAATTCATTAACATATCTCCTTAATCAATAACGCTTTTTTATTTTTAAAACCCCAAATGTATCAATTATGGAAAATGTACAAATGTAAAAATTTTTAATATAGTATTACTTTTTATAGTTATGTGTATACAGAATATTTATTCCAAACAAAAAATAAATTTAAAAATCATGTTATACATTATATAATGATAAAACTTTCAAAAATGCAACAATATTATGAAATCGTAATCTTAAAAAAACATTACTAATATTTGTTTTAATTTTTTTTGTGGGGATAGGGGGCAATTATATCACTTTTTTTAATTTAATTATATTGAAACTCTAGTTTATTTGATTTATTATTTATAGATTCTAATTTATCTATTGATTTATTATTATTTATTGATTTTATTTGTTCAATTATTTATTGATTTTAATTTATTTATAGAACATTAAAAATCCTTAATAAAATTATTTCCACAGAAATAATTTTACATAATTTTAAAATACGTTGTCTCTTTTGTTTGTAAAATTCAAAAAAATATAAATATTAGTGTGGTCTAAAATATTATTTTGAATTAATCATATAGATAAAAAAATTAATTTTAGTAAACCTATATTATACAATATAGTTTGCATAGAGTATGGTATTAATGTAATTTTATAAAATATAATTTTATATATAATATAACTAATATAATTTTATAAAAATAGTGTAAATGTTTATCTGGGATAAAACAAAACAATAGCTGAAGAAAATGTTGACTAATAAATAATATTTTTTTCAAAATTTGATGAAAAATTTGTAAGCAATTAATAATCAAAGTTTTAACAGTAAAAATAATTAACTATCTGTGATTTCTGTGTAAATGTGCTGATGATTTCATCAATTAAAAAAAAACATTTAGTGTTAAAAATAAACAATAGATGGCACCACTAATTTAATATAATTCTTTTCTTATTGGGTCTGTTGATATAGAATCAATAATCACATGTACGCTTCATTATGTAAACCAAATTCCTTGTTAATTAACCAAACAAATAATTATAGTAAATCAAACATAAGCATATTTAATTGAAATTATAATAAAGACTAACATCAGTTTTCGTCTGAAATAACTTAGTCACGATTTTTTTATAGAATTTGATATTATTTCTTATTCAAAATATACTTATTATTTTTTGTAATAATAAATGGTGATCAGTTAAAATCGTATTGATCGCATTAACATCAACTAAGTTGGAGCTGTCTGGTGGAGTTTTCAATTGGATGAAGGTGAAGGGTAGAAACTAAGCTTATGCTAGTGTTAATGTAACTGTTAATTAAACTACTTCGCCGAAAATTAGTTATCAACTTCAGTTGATGGAAAAAGGAGTTAACAGTTAATCGTAGCAGTGGTACTTGATTTCGACGCTAGAAATAGCTTTCATTTTAGCGCCATTTTAATAAATAAATAACTCTTCGGAAGAAAAAGGTTGATATTACAGATTGATTTTTATCACTACTAGATGGCAACACTAAATTTAATATAATTTTTATTTCATTCGTTTAAATAGAGTGTCCCAAAATTCAAGCAAGAAATAATACTTTTAATAAAGGGTGCAAGGTTTCTTGTACTAAACAATTTGGTATACTCATTACCTCGAACACTAAGCCCCCCAGTTACATTTTGAAGGGAAAATCAGTTATTTCGTTACCAAATATTATTACTATTTAGGATGTTTTAAATTCAATCTTGCTTAATTTTAGGACAATTTATATATTGAAAAATCTGGTCAAATTTTAAAATATAATAAAATGATTCAAAATAAATTTATACTTCCATAGAATATGTGTCCTGAATTTCTGTGTTAAAACGCTATTTCTTATAAAATTCAGATATCTATGCCAGGACGATGTGGATTTAAAAATGTTTCAGGTTATACAAAATTAATTTGAAAAATGTACTTATTGTCTCCTAAAAAGCATATTTAATGAATAAAAATTGCAATTTTACAATTTATCATTGCAGTAGATGCGTAATTCAAATTATGTATGTATCTATAGCTTTAATTTCATAAAGTAAAAAATTAAATTAAAAAGTTATACAAATTACAGTCATAATAATAAAATAAAAAAATCGCATAGAATTAAAACAAAAATTATTCTCTTTCCCTAAAACTCTAAAAATGATCGGATTATATCAATTATCTTTTTTCATCAAAAAGAAAGGTTTGCTAAATACTTTTAAAATATTAATTTGATGAAAATAATTAATACATATTTATGGCTATCTTTTTGTAGTTTAAGTAAAAAATTATATTTAAATATGAAAATTATGAATTTTTTTTTTTATTTTAAAAAAAACGTTAAATTATAAAATATTATTTTCTTTTAATTTAAAATGTTCTTTTAATTAATTATGTTTAAGGTAACAAATTAAAGGAAAATAATATTCAAAAAAAAAAATTGTCTTGTAAAAAAATTCAAGTATCGTGTAAAAATTCAAGCAATTTTAATAACAATCTTCATTATAAAATCATTTTCAAATTGTGTATATTTAATTAATTAAAATATTTTTAGAAATGAAGAATCGATATTAACTATTCTTAGCATAAAATTAAATTATTAAAAAATATATTGAATCAAAAATTACTAAATTTTCAGTTGTATACACGTAGCGCCATCTAGCTTTCCTAAACATAAATAAAGTGGCAATGTTAGTAAAAGAAGAAATTTTATAAGTTAATATAGTCCTTTAAAATTTTATTTATTTATTATTATTATACTTTGATTTATTTCCATTTTTTTAAATGACTATTAATTTTTTTGACTAATTTGACTTTTTTTCTGCATAAATAAAATATGAACTTAAAATAGCATAATAATAGGAGCCTAAATGTATAAATTATTATTTGAATAACCATAAAATTCAAAATTTTTTCAAGAATATATCAGACATATATCGTTGAACTTTAAAGAAAATAAAACTTATCAAAAAATATTTTGATAAATTTTATATCAATGATATAAGCTTCTTTTTATTATGGAATTTAGTAAAATATATTTTAAAAAATCATGAATCAATAAGTTGTTTATATTTAAATATTTCAATATGAGATGCAATATATAGAACAATCGAAAATGTTTGGATTCGAAATATTTTATGATTAACATCATTTTAATTTGCAAAAATTACATAATTATCGTGTAAGTTATATTTATTTATCAATTAGCGCCTTATGGTCAACAACATTCCTTGTTTTCCCTTCGTTTGCAAGCACGTATAAATTTTGTACTTACGTATTAACGTCCTTTAGAAGACTTGGCGGTTTTTATTTATTAATCTAACATTTTATTAGATTTGGCTGTTTTTAAGTGTCCAATCTTTAAGAGCTGCAGATTTGCTGAGTTTTTACGCCATTTTGTAGTGCTACGAAAATGCGTATTTGGGAATTACAAACAGAACAAGATGCAATTTTATTTTTCAGGAGCATGTAATATTTTATAAAATAAAGAAAATATCCCAATTCCATAAAAACTTTATTTTGGTAAACGTAAGTTTTGGAAATGCAATTTCAGTCAGTGTGCTTATCGTGTGGGACTTAAAAATAAAAACTGGTTTGAGGGAAAGATTCCATTTGTACAGCTTTGATATTCATATACTGCTGGTGCGAGGAGTTGACGTCGATTAAATTTTTGAAAAGCAACTTGATTTATCGGATAAAACTGTTATAATTGGAACAATTACATCAGTAATTATGTGTCTTGGATATGGAGAATAAACCAAAATAAGAATACAATGGACCAGATTGCATTGTGGAAATTGATGAAAGTGTTTTATTTTGAAAGCGTTTTGATTTTAAATGAAGTGTTTTATATATTTTATTACTTGGAACAAAAAATTTTATGTAGATTGGCGCCACTTAAAAACAGCCAAATTCCTAGCTGCGGTTGGCGCGTGTGCTCTTTGCAAGCAACTGTCACCAAGGTATCGTTAATACGTATACCAAATTTTTCCACTCCCAACTCTAGATATTGTCACTTCTAACTGATCATTGTTGTGTAAATTTGGGTTATGCGTTAAATTTGAAAAATACATACAGAAATTAATTACAATACGTAACTTCAATAACTTAGTTATATATTAGGTACATTTAAAAAAATGAAGCTTATTTGAATATCCAAATATATTTATACTTTAAAGGACAAAACTATTACACAAATATATAAAAAAAATATATTTTACAAAAGAAAAAAATAAATTCTGTATATTTTATAAATACATCAAATTTGAATTAGTTCTGCAATTGCAAAAAATTATTAAAATACTATTTTCTTGTTTATATAAACGCACGTAAATTTTTTTTTTTTAAAAATATTATATCCAAACCAGTTTTTATTAAAGGTTTTTTTTCCTTTATTTCAGCATCTCAGTAAATATTAAAATTTGAAGAAAAAAAAAAATTTTATTTATTTTTTTTTCATTTTATTCACTTAATTAATATTGTGTAAGGTAAATTAAAAATTTAATGTCCGCAAATTCATATTAAGGCCTGATGGCCGAGTGACTAACGCTCTGGTGCTTAATGTTATAGATATTAGTAGTAGTTCGGAATCTCTTTTAAATGGTAGGTCCCAAAAGTCTAATATGACTATAGAGCGTTGGGCGTAGGGCTGACGACCCAAACAAATAAAAAAGGAAACAACTCCTGACTCGAAATCTGCCAGCGGGTAGACGGCTTTGGACCACCATGGGGCTGCTGCGCCATTGAAGAAATTCATATTAAATTTATGTAATAAAAATTTTCTGCCATTTATAATTTCGTTTTCAAGATTTTTTTTTAATCATAATTGTTCACCAAATCCTAAACATTTTTTCAATGTAATAAAAAAAAAAAGAAAAAAAAAAATTTTAAGTCAATTCCTACTTTTTTTCACTCTATTGCAGAAAGTCCTTTATAAACAATTTTCATTCATTTTTTAAAGTTTATCTGGCGCCATCTGTCGGTAGATATATTCAACTTAAATCTGAAAAAAAAAAATAAAATTAATTAATTAAATTTAATTACTGAATTAATATTTGAAAAAAAAACTGTATTAATATCCAGTATCATCCACTACATGTGCAAAAAGGAATGTATCTGAACTTGAGTGGATGAATGAAAAGTATTTCATGAACGATTGAAAATTTAAACAAGATATTTATAGGGAGAATGTGAAATAAAGAAGGAATTGAATAAATATTTGTTTTAACAAAGTAACATCTCAGGAACAAACAATCTTCAAAATCTATATTAATAAAAATTCAAATTATTCATTCTAAAACTTAATTTTTTTTTCCGTGATGTTAAAAATTAGGTGAATTAGAGAGCGTATAAGTTAAGATGAATTAGAGAACATATAATCCAGAATAATATCCAGAAAATAATAATCTAATTCAAATCATCCGTACCACAGTTCCTCCTCAAAATGTTGGTGCGTGTATCAGATTCTCCAGACATTATTGATTGTTTTACAGTCTGCTGGAACCTATTTTCAGGATTTGTCATTTTTTTTTTTTTTTTTTTTACTTTTGTCCCTTCATCAATCATTGTTTAACGCTTGTCAACGAAACTGGGAATTTTTTTTTCCTTCCAAAATAATCTTATTTTATTTTTTATTTATTTTTTGTTGTTGTTTAGATATTATTGTTTTAGCTGATAGACAATTATCTAAGAACCATAAATTGAAAATAATATATATAAATTATAAGAATATATTTTTATGATATCAGAAAAACTAAACAAAATTGGTGACTTCTGTTCTGATGGAAACAAAGTTAAAAGAAGAATGTTAATAGAGAGGTAAGAATTGTTTTGTTGCGTTAGTAAAAATTACTATATGATTTTTTTTTGTCTTAGAAGTATATGGTCTTGAAGTATATAGTCCATTTTTCTTATAAGTATACGGCTTCGAAGAATATATAAGTATATAGATTTTCTTTTATATAAGAAAAAAATTTTTTTTAATTTTTTTTCTCTGTATATAAAACGGATGATAATTGATATTGATATTCACAGAGAATAAACTATAAATCAATTTCTAATCAAATAATTTAATTTTTTTTATTTTTTTTTTTAAATTTTTTTTTTTTTTTTTTTGCTACATTTCAGTGTTTTTTTTTGCTGTTAATATTGTGTGCTATTATTTATACTGTAGATCATTATTTATACTATTATTTATACTGTTATTTATACATTATTTATACTATTATTTATATTATTATTTATACATTATTTATACCAATATTTATACTATCATTTATAATAATTATCACAATTATTTACACCACGAATAGATGGGTGACAAAGAGAGGAGATTGCTATCTGGGAATTTGTACGTTAACCACTCATCATTTGTGTGTCGTGAGGGCGAAAACCCGGAGATTTTTCACCAAGCAGCCTGACTATCTATGGCGCTTGAGATGCACATTCAAACTATCTCAAGCGCCATCAAGTCTCTTTCGTTCTGAAAGCAGCGACTGCAACGAGCGCCACCAAAAACTTCCATTCAAGTTGAATATACTTTCCTCAATTATTTATTTGTGAGAACAATAATTTATTTGTGTGTTCTTATCTTGTTTAACTTTTTTCTTATTAATAATAATAAATGCCTTTCTAAGATTTATGCTATTTTTACCTGTACTATTAATTATTTATATATATATATAAGTAATTATAAATAATATATATACTTATTTTACAAATAATTAAACTGATACTATAAAAATATTTCACTACTAAAGATACTATTACATCTACTTTTGAAACTCAAATATATATGCAAAAAAATTTAATAATATAATGGAAAAAAAAAATATTTTACAAAGAATATTTTGTGCGCATTCCAACACAATACTTAAATCTGTATGTGTAAGCATACATATATTTTAATATGCAAGCATTTCTATGAGTATATGCATACATTTGTATTTATTAAAATTTATTTATTTATTTTACTTTATGGTCTTCTTGTATGCCCCAGTAACAGTTTAGAAATTAGCAGAAGAGGATATTCAGGGTTAATTGTCATGAATAAGTGTGTTCAATATATAGGAGATAATTCCGAACATGTCCGACAGTTAATGCTAACCCATTTACAATTGCTTCTCCTCATTTCTGAAACGAAGGGATTGATCCAGCAGATTCTGCCAACTAACATTAACCAGAGCAGCCTGATGGTTACCTCACTGGGTTTCCGAACTAAAGTTGTTTGATTCCAAACTCGACAAGCAATGCTGAAGCAAAAGCTTTCATATTTATGTCAGGGAAGGACCGTGATAAATTTGTCGATCAGAATGTCCTTCTGTTTGATAGAGATATGAGATGGGCATGCGTATCCCCAGATGTCAATGTTGGAAATGTTAATCCAAAACGACGGTGGCACAATATAGGTAAATGCATCAAGCATAATACTCGACATGGCTGCCATTCTAATAGCGAATGGCAGATCATAATGTCTGATATTCGAAAACATCAACAACATTTTGTTTAAGCAGATTCCATCATCCTTATTCCAATATCAGCCAGATTCCATCAGTTTTATACAATATGAGCCAGATTCCATCAGCTGATTCCAAAATGCACCGGATTCCATCAGGCTTATACCAATATGTGTCAGATTCCATCAGTTGATTCCAATATGAGTCAGCTTCCATCAGTTGATTCCAATTTGAGTCAGATTCCCTCAGTTGATTCCAATATGAGCCAGATTCCATCAGTTGATTCCAATATGAGTCATATTAATTCAGTCTTATTGGAATAAGAACATATTCCAATGCAATATCAGTCAGATTCCTCAGCTAATTTAAATATGAGAAGTCCTGCCAGATTCCTGCGGCACATACAGATGTCTCGTTTCCAGTTACACAGCCATTCTAACAGCGAAAGACAGATCCTAATGTCTAATATTCGAAAACCTCAACAACATTTTGTTTAAGCATTTTCAATCAGCCTTATTCCAATATCAGCCAGATTCCATCAGCAGATTCCAATATCAGCCAGATTCCATCAGCTGATTCCAATATGATCCAATTCCATCAGCTGAACTTTTTCATCAGCCTTATTCCAATATGAGGCAGATTCCATCAGCTGAACTTTCCTACAACGCATGCATGACTTAGTATACCTTGCATGACTTAGTATGTCTTTATGGAAATAAATGACTAATATTTAAAATGTTTTTAAGACAATTTAAACTCTAAAATAAACGTTACCATTTAATTCATTGTTTTCCAAGTTTTATATTTCTTTGTTGTATTGCAGCTGTCAAAGTAAAAATAAGGGCTGCTAGACAATTCTTGGTGTTCATAGCTTTCCCAAGACTAATCGCATAAAACCTTCATTTCGTAGCCGGCTTCAAGGGTCGGCGTCTTTTCAAGTCCCCGCCAGATTCCTGCGACACATACAGATGCCTCGGTTCCAGTTACACAAAAAGGTTTCCGTCGTAACGGAAAGCGTCTGCCTACCTACCTCAGAGAAAGCGGAGTTCTTTGAGAAACTGCAGGCAGCCGCTTAACTATCAGTGGAAACTTGAAAGGAGGCCAAATATCTGAGGAGAAAAAAAAAAAAATTTTCCTTTTTTTTTTCCACATTCGTTTCTGTTGTTTGTCGTCTTTGTTCCAAAACCGTACTGACTGGAATCTTTCAAAGACTGCTTCAGGGTTTGATTTATGGTGGTAGTGACAGCGAATTCCCACTTTTTGAAACCACCCATGACTTTTTCTCCTACTGTTTTTAGAAACTTAGTGAGAGTTTTGTCTTTCTCAAATTTACTTCTCGTTAAAATACTAGAATTCTTATACTTCTTGAAGTTAACATTTTAACTCTAGCTTTAAGATAAATATTTGCATCATAAAAGTTTAGCACATAACAATAGATTTTAAGTAAGAATGCTTATTTAAAATTATTTTTTAAAAGAAGTATAATAACTATATTTGCAAGATTTCGTTTGTTGCTCTACGGTTATTTTTTTTACACGCTTTAGGCTAATTAGACCGGGAACTAAAGTGGATTCCGAATGACTTACAAACATCATTTCCACCACCAGGATTCGAACTGAAACCTGTTTAAGCAAAGGCCAGAGCACTAGCCAATTAGCCATCAAGCCACAAAAATTCCAAAGTTCCACAAAATGGATTGAGCTGATTAGTTGTACATGTAAGTTGAAATCTAATACTTACATTGATATCTTTTTTTTTTTTTTTTTCCCATGTTTGTTGAACATTTAATCATATGTCCTTGTTTCGCCATCTTTAACAACGTAAAATTTGTAAAGTAAAACAATCCAAACTGAGACTCCTAGTTATTTATTACTTCTTCTTCTTCTTCACTGGCGCAACAGCCCCATGGTGGGCCTAGGCTGTCTGCCTACTGGCAGATTTCGAAACCTTTTATTTTTCGTAGGATTACAGCCCTGCCCAACAGTTAAAGATCAAGTGCACTCTGAATCACTACAAGCACCCATGGCACAGCCGGGACACGAACCCGAAACCTGCAAAAACCGAGCACTAATCATTCGGCCATCAGCCTCATTTAGATTACTATGATTATTTATTTATTACTTTTATTATTATGTTTGAACACGATTTTGTTCTGATATGGTTTCTGTGAAGTCCACAAAAATGCATACGAACAAAATAAATAAGAATATATAAGTTATTATTTTTATCGCATTAATTTTCTCGCGCATCACGAAAAACTTTAATTTCAAAACTTTTATTTAAAAATAAACCTTTATTTTTCAAGCTATTTTATTTAGGTGTGTTTTTTAAAATTCTGATGAAAAACTTGTTGCTAAAATGTTGCCAATATCAAGTTTGTTTTTTTTTTTTTTTCTTTTGAATTGACTTTCAGAATGCATATAGATTATACTATTTCAGTTTTCTCAAAATGTTGTCTAAGCATGTGTTTATTCAAAATAGTGTCTACGGATGTTACGTTGATAGGGGCCTTCCGAATGGCAAAATATTGCTCTGTTACGTTTATTCGATCACTTACGTTTCGGGTTCAAATCCCGGCTTTGTTTAATTTGTTTAGGGTCTATGTTTATTCAAAATATTGTCTCGGAATCCACGTTTGCTCAAACGTTTATTCCTACGGTCGTAGAGCGTTGTCTGAGGCATTGTTTGCTCAAACGTCCCTGGCTTTACCAAAAAATTACACGCGCCTCTGGGTCAAACATTGCAAAGTGAGTAACACCGGTGCAGCCTTTTACGGCGAAAGATCACGGTCTATTTACCAGCTGCATGAAGAAAAAAAAAAATGTTACGTTTATTCGAAATGCTGTCTGAGGATCACTTTGCGTTTGCTTTGTTTATTCAAATATTGTCTACGGATGTCTATTCGAAATATTGTCTAAGGATCACTTACGTTTCCTCAAATATTGTCTATGTTTATTCGAAATATTGTCTGAGGATCACTTACGTTTGCTCAAATATTGTCTAAGGATCACTTACGTTTGCTCAAATATTGTCTATGTTTATTCGAAATATTGTCTGTGTTTATTCAAAATATTGTCTAAGGATCATTTATGTTTATGAAAAAATTAATTTAATCATCATTTAACATACAATTATCAGTTCGTGTTCATTCACAAACTAATAACTTGAATTCAGTTAACACATTACCAAATTAAAAATACTTAGATAAAAGATTTCTTCATATTTCACCAGCCGCTATTTTTTTTTGACGTTAAATTGATAGTTTGTGTGAATTATAAATTAAAAGCATTTTCACTTTACTGTTAGCAAAGAAACTGCTGATTATAATATAATAGTGAAATGTTTTACAATTTTAGAAAACAGTAACTAACAGTCAAATTCAATTTCTCACAATTTAAATTTAACTTTTTTTTTTTCAATATCTTTAAAAAAATTTCTTTCGAAACTTTTAATGAAAATGTAATTTAAAAGGGATTACATATTTTGTGGAATTCAATTTTTACTTTCATTGATAAAATGTTAATTATTGTCTTTATCTTCCCTTTAAATAGCGGCCAATTGGCTATCGCTCTGAGCTTTGGTACCACAGGCTTCAAGTTCGAATCCTGGTGGTAGCAGGAATTCATATTAAACAATAAGTCCTGGTCTAATTAGTTCAAAGTATGTAAAAATGACCGTGTAGGTGCGACAAACCCAAATATTCTTTTACCTATTTAAAAACAAAATGCCTCTTTTTCTTTTTTAAATAATTTAGCTTCAACTTGACGAATCGGTTAAGAAATAGCTGGCTGAATATAATTTTTCCTCATCTTATGCTATTGTATTTTTGCACTGTTAGAATCACTTGGCGACCTAAAATGTTGTCATGACAAAAAAAAAAAAAAAATTATCAACTCGCTCTTTGTTTGGGAGTTATTTACATATAAAAGAAGACACAACATTAACACGTAAAAGAACAATAAATAATTTTTGACTAACTGTAGAGCAACGTGGCATTTTTAAGCTCACGTGTTATTATAAAAAAGTAAAATGTAGTTATTATTATTTCTTCATTAAATCAAATAGATGTGCGAAAAACAAAGCACTTAAAAAAACCTGAACTCAGTTAATTTATGTTCTGCTATTCAGTTTAAACTTGAAAATAATGAGTGAAAACCAATTTTCGAAATGTAAAGCAAGGAAAATTTTGTGTTACTGTTGAAAACGTTAAAAACTCAATTCAAAGAACTTCTAACGAGCTAAAAGAATTTTTATCGTTATGTTTCCTTTTTCTGCCCTTGAAAAGAGAAATAAAAGCACTGCAATTTTTTTTTTTAAATAATTTGCATGTTAGCAGAAAAAGCGTCATGTTGTTTTAAAAAAATATATATTAATTTTTCAAAGTATAAAAAAATAACATGCATCCTGTAATAGAAATGTTTTTCTATGAAAAGAACAAATTAATTTATTTTAATGCCCTTTGTCTTATTCTACATTCATTTGTTTTATTCTAATGCCCTTTGTCTTATTCTACATTCGTTTGTTTTATTCTAATGCAATTTGTCTTATTCTACATTCATTTGTTTTATTCTGATTACCTTAGTTTTATTCTAATTTTCTTTGTTTTATTCTGATTTCGTTTGTTTTATTATTCCCTTTGTTTTATTCTAATCCCCTTGGTTTTATTATTCCCTTTTGTTTTATTCTGAATTCCTTTGTTTTATTATTCCTTGTGCTTCATTCTAATTTTATTTGTTTTATTTTGAATTTAATTTACTTAATTCTGATTTATCCTGAATTTATTTGTTGTATTCTGATTGCCCTTTTGTTTTATACTGAATTCCTTCGCTTTATTCTGATTGCCCTTTGTTTTTTACTGAATTCCTTCAAGTTTTATTCTGCTTTTCCTTTTTTTTATACTGAATTCCTTCGTTTCATTCGTATTTCCTGTTTTTTATTCTGGTTTCTTGTGTTTTATTATTACCGTTTTTTTTTTTATTCTGATTGTCATCGTTTTATACCTTTATTTATTTATGTTTTATACCTTTATCATAGTTTTATTTCTGATTATCAAATCCCTTTCTACTATTCTTAATTTCTTTTTATTATTATTAGTCCCTTTCTACTATTCTTAATTTCTTTTTATTATTATTATTCCTTGTGTTTTATTTTTAATTTGTTTTATTCTAATTTCCTTTGTTTTATTCCAATTTTTCTTTGTTTCAGTCTGAATTCATTTGTTTCATTCTAATTTCCATTGCATTATTCTAAATTTCCTTTGTTTTATACTGAATTCCTTCATTTTATTCCGATTTCCTTCGTTTTATTCCAATTTTCATTTGTTTTATTATTCCTTTGAATTCGTTTGCTTTATTCTGTTTTATTCTGAATTAATTTGTTTTTATTCTAATTTCTTTTGTTTTATTCCAATTTTTCTTTGTTTCAGTCTGAATTCATTTGTTTCATTCTAATTTCCATTGCATTATTCTAATTTTCCTTTGTTTTATACTGAATTCCTTCACTTTTATTCCGATTTCCTTCGTTTTATTCCAATTTTCATTGGTTTTATTATTCCTTTGAATTCGTTTGCTTTATTCTGTTTTATTCTGAATTAATTTGTTTTATTCTAATTTCTTTTTGTTTTATTCCAATTTTTCTTTGTTTCAGTCTGAATTCATTTGTTTCATTCTAATTTCCATTGCATTATTCTAATTTTCTTTTGCTTTATACTGAATTCCTTCATTTTATTCCGATTTCCTTTGTTTTATTCTGATTTTCATTTGTTTTATTATTCCCTTTCTACTATTCTTAACTTTTTTTTTCCTATTATTCCTTGTGTTTTATTCTAATTTCTTTTGTTTTATTTTGAATTCCTTTTTTATTCTGATTCTCATTTGTTTTATTCATCCTGATTCGTATTTCTGTATTTTATTCGTATTTCTTCCTTTTATTCTAAATTAGTTTATTTCAGTGGGATGTTTGTTTTATTCTGAATTCAATTATTTTACTCAGAATTAATTTATTTTATTTTTTGAAAAACGTTTTCTAAATTTTAAAATAGAAGTGTTTTGTACCTAATATTTTTTTTAATTTTTATTTATGGTTGCAAACGAGGCAGAATGTGGGCACCTTTAATATTAAACAATTCAAAACTACTGGATCTAGATAGAAAATTTACTTTCACTAAATGCATGTTTGTTTTATTTTTACACATAAAAGAATAAAAAATATTAGAGGAGGGGTTTTTTTTTTTTTTTAAATTTTATTTCTCGTTTGGTGGTTAGAACTGTGGCATGAATTTCATCAGGCTTTTCATAAGAAACGACTATGAGTTCTATCCTTGTTTCGCTTAATTTAAAAACAATGACTTTACTTTTAACCAACTATGGACACAATAAATCTATCGATAAATCTATAACTGTCTTCTGCCTGAGTTAAGGAAAAGGTGCGAATCACCACACATGACACTTCTATAAGGTGCTCGTTACGAGTAGTGATGGCACGTGGGGTGCACTGGAGCAAGTCCCCAAGACGCACCCTGGATAGCACACAATCTGCTACATATTGTCTTTTCCGGGGTGAATAACCTTACATCAAAGTGTCCAGCATCCAAAAATCCCAACAACAACATAAATGAATAACACTGCAAAAATAAAGATAATATTATTTTCATTTATAAAATAACCACAACTATATAATGAATGTATAGTTTTCAATAATATTCTAATGTTTGAAATTTTTTTTTTAAGTAACATCAGTTATAAAACTACAATATAGACTGCTTTCAGGAATTATATAGGAACAAAATTAAATCATCGTATATTAGTGAACCGTTATCTAGCATCAAAGGAAATGTCTGGAAGACATCGGGGAGGACAGGAAAAAAAAATTGAGTGGAAAAAAAATTCACAAAATAGACTGTTGCCAATTTTAGAATAAGAACTGGCCACGACTGCCTGAGCTAACATCTGGGCTCTGAAATCTGATGTGTGTGTTTTATGTAAAACACAGAAAATGAATAAGGCCCATTTACTTGTTCGCACGGACTGACTCTTAAAGGCTCATTCACACCGAGGCGTGAAGCGTTGATTAATCACCTAGCCTCACTGCGTTCGCCTGAAACCGGTTTGAAGTCCACCGCTTCGAGTTGACCAACTTTCAACTCGAAGTGGAACTTCACTAGGCGTAAAGCAATTTCTGACCTTCCGCTTGTGAACAGGTCGAAAAAAATTGTCTTCCCTGCCGCATGTCGCTTCGACGCCTCTCGCCTCGGTGGGAACGAGCCTTAACTTACAACAGAAAATTGCGTAAAATTGCAGATTTGCGTACTCTTCACAGGAGGGCGAGAAAAACATGTCCTGATCACTCGGACTTATATTACGGCGCTTCTAGCTTTTTTAAAGTTTCACCCCAAAAACATTTTAACTTGTTTTTTACTGTTTTTAAGACCTTTTGATCATTTTTGTTTAAAAATGTCTGACTTTTCCTTTGTAAATTTGATTTTTTATATTTCCTTTTTTGTATATAAGATAAGTGGCCAAATTTGTAGGAATTTAGTTCCAATAAAGCCATAGGTAACAATAATACAGATGTTATTTATTTTACATAATTTAATGCTAGCTCAAACTTTAAAATAATATTTTCTTGTAATTGTTGTTGTAAAGTGTAAAAATATTTTTTTTTAAGAAGAATATTAAAAACAGAACGCCAGAATAGAACAAAAGAAAAAAAAATTCTTAGAAAATATTATGTGTAATTTGTACAGATCGAATCCTTTCATTCTTTTCTTCTTTTTAACACTTTCCTTGTTTAAGATGGATTCAATTGGTTTTTGATGATTCAATTGTTTCCTGGTGTTGATGGACAATGAAAGAGTTTTTCGAAATCAATTATTTTCGGATTTCTAAGAAATTATTTTTATTCTGACCTTGATTGAATTAATTCTTACGTTTTCACTCTGTCGTTTTATTTATGAGTAGAAGTATAAGTAAATTTAAAATTTCAAAGAAAATGCAAAAGAAAGTTTAGAAGAAAATAATAAAATAATTTAAAAGATAATAATTTAATAATATAATATAATAATAAAAAGAAATTAATATAATAAATAATTTAATTAATAATTAATTAAAATAATTTAATACAATAATAAAAGAAAATTTAAAAGAAAATGCATTTCATGTCCCTCATTTTAATCGACTATAAAATTTGCCATTTTGAAAAAAAAAAAAAAATCTAAAATCGAAGAGAAAAAAAATATATATATTAAAAATATTTTTAAAAATTTTAGTTTTTCTTCAAAATTTTAATGTTTCCTTTGATTTAATATCGCTAAGTCGTCATTAGTGATGCACTCTAGATAGCGTGTAGAGGATAGACCACATCGAACTCTACATCTCCTACATTTTACAAAGTTTCGCGTAGAGAATAAATAAATAACTCCCCTGCAATACAGTCATGTTGGACCAAGGCCGTCTGCTTAAGGGCAGATTCCGAAACAGGGGATGTTCTCTTTTTTTATGGGGTAGAGTTGTTAACCCTACATCCAACGTTCTGCAGTCATATTAGACCGGGCCCCTTCTGTTTAAGTTGGATTCCGAAACAGGTTGCAGGTGGATTCCTACAAGCATCCATGGCACCGTCCGGACTCGAATCCGAAACCTGTGGCAGCCAGCACCAGCCCATCAGGCAGCCGTCGACAACAAAATTCTTTAATTGACGTTCTCTATTTGAGTGACAGTTTATCAACTGACCAAACACGATTATCCCAACAACTAATCTTGGAAAGAAATCATTCTTTGTGTGTTTGTAGTATATCAGGTTATCCATAATGTTTCCAAAATAAAATTTTGATACAATTCCGTTATTTTTCCGAATGTCCTAAGTGATAAAAAGTGCATTTAGGACAATTATTTCGAAATTTTGGTTTACTGCACCTTGGTTTATTGCTCACGGTGACACTGCTAAATATGTCATAAAATGTTTTTATATGAATTTATTGTTGCAGAAGAAAAAAGTTTTTTTTTTTTTTTTTCTTGAAGTGTACGTTGAAAACAAAATTTATAATCTTGGAATTAACCGATTTTTGAATACGAATAAAACACAAATATCTCTTCTCTTGGCGGCAAAAAATAACATTTGCTGTACTTATGAAAATGGAATATTTGGTGGTATCTGTAATAACGACTATCGAGCGAAAATCACTATAGAAGATTGATTTGACACTCTACGGTCAGTTTTTGCACATTTTAGGTTAATTACAATTTAATGTAATACATGGATTCCAAACCACTAACAAACATCCATGCCACCGTTAGGATTCGAACTTGAACCCTGTGGTACCAAAGTCCAGAGCACTAGTCAATTGGCCATCAGACCGCATCACTACAGAGGAGGAAATGGATAAATATGTCCACTTTTATTATAAGGTTTGAGAAAATGTATTCAGCAGGCTTATCCACCATCTCTTCAATTGTAATAACCGTAATTTCCTGTCTGTAATCCGCTGATTATACGTTAACAGCTTAGAATTTCGTGGTGAGAATTATAGCCTGGTTCTTTACAATCTGCGATAAAAACATTTCAGAAGTTTTACAAAGTATATTTTAAAAGAATACCTACTAAAAATGTTTTACTACGAAAAATAAACGTCAGAACTTTATTCTTTGTCGAGGAAAATAAATACTTCCTCTAAGCATTTACATACAAAAACGAAAGGAAATATGTCAAGTTGTGGACGATGGAAAGAAGACAGACTTTTGTAAAAGTAGACAAAATTCTATGTGCATCCTAAATCAATGTATGCTAATGGAGGAAAAAATCATAAAATAAGTATATACTTTTTTTTTTTTTCCAAATGCAGCTGGCAAAACACTGATTCTTGATAAGCGTGACAGAATTACTCACTTTGCATTACCCAGGAGGTGCGTGTACAAGATAAGCCACGGAGTAAATTAATAATTAAATAAAGTAATAATAAATAAACCGCCGAGGACTCGAACCCAAAACCTGTGTTTCATTTTCAGGCCCTTATGGCAAATAAATTAATAATTAAATATAATAATAAAATAAAGTGCATTACAAATTAACATTATAAATTCTCGAAAGAATGTCATTTCTTCTGGTTCTGCCATAGTTCTTAAAAGCATGTCTTCTTTTTTTTTTTTCCCTATCTTAAATTTATAATATATATATTTTTTATATTCTAGTATTAAAAAGCGATATTTAAAAATATTTTTTTGATAGTTATATACAGTGGAAATAAAAAAAGAGAATTGATTTTTATAAGAGATGTTAAAGTTTGGTTTTGTTCGTCGCTCTATGGTCATCTTGTGTACACGAGCGTTAAACAGACCGGAACCTACAGTTTAAAGTGGATTCGAACCACTAACAAACATCCATCCCCCACCAGGATTCGAACCTGAAGCCGTTTGGTATCAAAAGCCAGAACGCTAGCCATTAAGCCGCAGATGTTAACGAGCAAGTGCTATGAGTCCAGTCTGTGAATTATAAGACACTGATTTGGTTTGGTTGGTCGCTCAATGATCATTTTGTCCACATTTCGGGCAAATTAGACCGGAACCTGCTGTTTGACATGGATTCCGAACTACTCACAAACATCCATGCCACGACTAAGATTCGAATCTGAAGTCGGTGGTACCAAACGCCAGAGCGCTAACCAATTGGCCATCAGACAGCTATAAGACGTTGAAGATTATAAGTTGGAAATTTGGGTTGTTAAATTTTTGTCCAATTATATTTTTGTGATTTTAATAGTTGATTTCCTTATATTTCTGAATCCTTTTATTAAAATTATACTCCATACTTCAAATTAAATTTTTAAATTTTGTTGTCTTTTTGTAATCGGGTGAAAATTTGGATTCTGCAAGTATTCCAGGATAAATTTAGATTCAGCAAAACAACAAAATTTTGTTAACTTCTGAATTCAGCAAGGACACCAGAAATACATAGATTCATCATGGGCGCCAGGATAAAACCTCTATTTAACAATGGCGCCAAGAAATTCTGAATTTACCAAGGATATCAAGAAAGAAAAAACCTGTATTCAGGAAAAGCGCCAAGAAAAACCGAATTCAGGAAAATCTCATTTTATTATATTTTTGTGATCTTAAATAATTTTTTTCTTTATTTCTCTTAATCGTTTAATTAAAATTACACGTCATTCCTTAAATTATATTTTTAAATTTTGTTTATCTTGTTGAAATCAGAAGTAAATTTGTATTCTGTAAGTATGCCAAACTTGGATTCAGCAAAACAACACAATTTTGCCAGCATCTAATTCCTCAAGGACTTCAGAAAAACATGGATTTATCATGGAGGGTCAAGATAAAACCTAGATTTAACAATGGCGCCAAGAGAAAATCTGAATTTATCAAGTATGGAGAAAAACCTGAATGAGGGAAAGCGCCAAAAAACAATCGAATTAAAAAAAAATATTTTTATATATCTAAAATGGGAGTTTTCTTTATTTCTCTTAATCTTTTAATTAAAATTATACACCATTCTTCAAATTGTATTTTTAATTATATTATTATTAGTTATGTCTTGTAGAAATCAAGAAAAATTTGGATTCAGCAAGTATGCCAGGATAAAATTTGGATTCAGAAAAACCACAAAATTTTGGATCTGGATTCAAGCAAGGATGTCAAAAAACATGGATTCATCATGGGCGCCAGGATAAAACCTGGATTTAACAATGGTGCCAATAGAAAATCTCAATTTAGCAAGGGTGTCAAGAAAAAAAAAAAAAACTTGGATTGGGCGAAAGCACTAAGAAAAACCCGTATTCGATAAATCTCAATTATATTTTTGTGATCTAAAATAAGTGTTTTCTTTATTTCTTTTAATTCTTTAATTAAATTATACGCCATTCCTCAAATTAGAAAAATTGGATTCTGCAAGTATGGCAGGATAAACTTGGATTCAGCAAAACAATAAAATTCTTTGAACATCTTTCTTCAGCAAAACAACAAAATTTTATCGATATCTGGGTTCAGCAAGTACATCAGAAAAACATGGATTCATCTTGGGCGCCAGGATAAAACCTGGATTTAGCAATGGGCGCCAAGAAAAAACTGAATTTGAAAAATCTCATTTACTATATTATATTTTTATGATCTAAAGTAAGTGTTTTCTTTATTTCTCTTAATCCTTTAATTAAAATTATAGGCCATTACTTAAATTATATTTTTAAATTGTGTTGTCTTGTTGGAATCAGAAGTAAATTTGGATTCTGCAAGTATGCCAGGATAAAACCTGAATTCAGCAACTTGGATAAATTTGGATTCAACAAAACAGCAAAAACATCTGGATTCAGTTTTATCAACATCTGGATTCAGCAAAACAACAAAATTTTTCAACATCTGGATTCAACAAAAACAACAAAATTTTATCAACATCTGGATTCAGCAAAACAACAAAAAATTTTATCAACATCTGGATTCAGCAAAACAACAAAATTTTATCAACATCTGGATTCAGCAAAACAACAAAATTTTTTTCAACATTTTCAGCAAAACAACAAAATTTTATCAACAGCTGGATTCAGCAAAACAACAAAATTTTTTCAACATCTGGATTCAGCAAAACAACAAAATTTTATCAACATCTGGATTCAGCAAAAACAACAAAATTTTATCAACATCTGGAAAACATGGATTCATCATGGGCGGCAGGATAAAACTTGGACTTAACAAAGAAACTTAACTTAGAAAATCTGAATTCAGCAATGATGTCAAGAAAAAAAGTATAAAACCTAGATTGAGGGAAAGCGCCAAGAAAAAAATAATTCAAAAAAATGCTCATTTATTGAGTTCTTACATCAAAATCTGTATTGCAATGCAAAATCATCCACTGCAATCTTCATAATTTTTTTTTTTTTTCTTTTATTTCTTAAGCTGGGAAGAAAAGAAAACGGATGATAGATTGAGTTATAAAACTTAAGAAAAACATGCGCGTAAGAATTTGGCGTAATCAATTCCTCCTCGAATTACTGCGCCCAATCTCGTTTTACTATGTCGGAGACAAAGGCCTTCCACGAAAAAGCAACATATTTAGTGGATGTTAATTGTTTGTCAGGGCATTGCTGGGAGGAAGATGGAAGAAGTCATCTGTGAAGGGAACACGGGAAAAGGGTTTTAATCGAGGTTGCCAGCTCCACCGCGACCGCCAAGAAAGGCGCCAACGGTACCGAAACCTAAAAACACGAGACACGCTCAGAAAAAGGAGAGGGTTTTTTTCTTGTCGTTTTTCTTAAAACAAAATACTTTTTGTGGAAAAAGTGTTATAAAAGTAATAATAATTATTACAATAATATAATTGTTACATGTTAATATAATGCGTTATCGTTAATCGTTACATGCCGTTAATGTAATACGTTATCGTTTTTTGTTACATATCGTTAATATGATACAATATTATCGTTAGCATAATACGTTATCGTTAATCGTTACATTTCATTAATATAATACATTATTGTTAATCGTTACATTTCGTTAATATAATACGTTATCGTTAATCGTTACCATTTCGTTAATATAAAAATATATGTTATCGTTAATCGTTACACATCGTTAATATAATACGTTATAGTTTAATCGTTTATCGTTACATATCATTAATATAATACGTTATCATTTAGTGTCACATATCGTTAATATGATACAATAATATTATCGTTAATATAATACGTTATCGTTAATCGTTACATATCGTTAATATGATACAATAACATTATCGCTATTAAAATAGGTTATCATTAATCGTTACATATTGGTACAATAATGATACAACAATAATACGTTATCGTTAATCGTTACATATCGTTAATAATACGTTATCGTTAATCGTCGTATATTGGTATATGTTACAACAATATTAGCAGTATAATATTATCGTTAATCGTTAGATATCGTTATACAATATTATCGTTAATATGATACAATAATATTATCGTTAATATAATAAGTTATTAATAATAATCGTTAATAATAACGTTTCATTTGCATTATATCAAAGATGATGATGGAAAAGTGACTTCTTTGAGTACTTTAGAGAGATAAATGCGACATTTTATGTCATATGGGGAGAAAACTCAAAAAACTCCCACCATGTATTCTGACTAACGAGGCACGATGTTAAGCATCATAAACGTCATTGAATCACCTCGTTTTTGAAACAGTGTCTATAATAAAGCCGCCAGAAGATTGAACCTCCACCCTAATGCTCGCCAGTGGCGCGCGTTGCCACTAAACTATGAGTCCGGCACTTGTAAGTTAGTGCTATTAAAAAATTAATTATAGACTAGTACCGTTGTAAAAAACACACTTTTGAGAACTAACTCAAAGGTGGCTTGGTATGGTTTTTGTAGTTCTACGGTCATTTTGCGCACACTTTAGGATAATTAGACAGTGATCGATAGTTTAAAGTGGATTCAGAACCACCATAAACATCCATGCCACTACCAGGATTCGAAGCTGCAGCCTGTGGTACCAAAGACCAGAGCGCTAGTCAATTGGCCAACAAGCCGCCTCAACGGTGAATATGAAGAGTTGTCACTCTTTTGATTGTCAGGTTCCATTGGAAGGGGAGGGAGCAGGTTTTTCTATACTAGCAAAACAGAAGAATATTTTTTTGTTCTAATGCAGCTGGCAAACACTTAGGCAATTCTGGATGTCTTGGACGCCTTAAGGCAAGCACTGCGCTGATGTTACTCACTTAGCACTACCCAGGAGGTGCGTATAGTCTTTAAGGCTCGTTCCCACCGAGGCGTGAGGCGTTGAAGCGTGAAGCGTTGACCAATCACTAGCCTCACCACGTTCGCCTGAAACAGGTTAAAATCCCCCGCTTCGAGTTGACCAACTTTCAACTCTCAAATGCTTGCCGCGTCATGTGACTTGGATTGAGCCAATAGTAGATCTGCCATATAGTAGAAGTAACTGGAACTTCACTAGGCGTAAAGCGATTTCTGCCGCTTCGGTGTGAACGACTCCAAAAAATTTTCTTCCCTGCTGCATGACGCGTCGCCGCCTCACGCCTCGTTGGAAAAGAGCCTTTAAGATAAACTACGGAAGCGGAGTAACAATACCCCCTCGATCCCTACGATCATGTTAGACCAGGACCCGAAACCTGTGGTGCCGAGCGCCAGAGTACTAACCACTCGGCCATTCAAGACTAAGCCGAAGAATATTCCAGCTGGCAAATAAATCATGTCTTTCCCAACGCAGATTTGAAAACTGCTGAACAACGTATCTTAGATTAGAAAACCTAATGCACAATATGCCCATGTATCAATTATTGTTTAAATAAAAATATTTCTCTTGGTTTGAAAAAAAGAAAACATATATTTTCTTTTAATGACTTTCGAAACCTAAATTAATTTTATTTATTTATTTATTACTATTTCTCTGTTTTGCATAACACGATTTCGTATGAATATCTAATTACTTCTATGAACCAGAACAACTTGTTATATAAGAATACTCGTAGTGCTAATATTGAACTTTTTAAAAAATAAAAAAAAATAAATAAATAAGCATGCCATTTACAAAATATGCATGATACATAATACAAAAGAAAATAAGTACTCGGTTAAATTATGATGGCTTTTGAACAAAGGATATTCAAACTATTTTAAAATAAAAGCAAAAATTGGGAAGGCGTTTTGTTATTTACAATAAGAAGAAAATTTACCGAAGAACATAATGTTTGCAAACTTTTTATTTTTCTGGTAGCCATAATTCAGCGAAAAGCACTTAAAGAAAAATAACGTGGGATTTATTATTATTGTTATTATTATTTAATGCTCATCTTTCACTGCTGGAAAACAAATTAAGTCATGCGTAGCCAAGTGTGCACCAAGCGTAACCATTGCACAAAATATGTGAACCAATTTTTTCACTTTCAAAGCGATTTAAAGATGCCTTTGTTATATTAAAATGAAAAAAAAAAAATCTAAAGAATGGAAAAAAAGTTGTTGGCTTACGAAAACACGACCAAAAAAAATTTCAAATCGGAATTTTGATTTCATTGCACAGCAATATGGTTTTAAGTCTAAATTGTTTAACACACAAAGTTCAATGTTTGTCTGCATTGAGTATTAGTTGTCTTTTCCTTAGGCTATAATTTCCTTCTTTGTATTACATTATCTGGATTCTTTGTATTTCAAATAAATTTATTACATGGAATTTAATGGGTTTTTCCTCAATCCATTACATTTTTATATGAGGGGGAAACTGAAATTAGTTAATTATTTTTAATGAAATAGGAATTATATTGCTGTTGTTATTGGAACTAATCCTCAGTGTCCTGCAGTGCAGGAAGGACACCCCATCAGTTGATTACTCATAGAGAGATGGAAAGGTGGGATGAAACTATGAGTAGTTTACTTACAGTTTCTGTTGTGATGGAACACCCGTAGGCAGAAGTCTTGTCTATCTTGACTCCGAGTTTTCGCTGAAGAAGGAGGGCAGTGCCTTCCGGGAGGACTATCCTGCATTTGCGTATATTATGGGAGGAAAACTCACCCTAGGTAGTTTGACTCATGAGACAAGATGCTGAACATCCCAAAAGCCATCGAGACTCCCCATTTTTTTCGAAACAGTGTCTACAACAAAACAGCCCACAGATTGAATTAAACTTAATGCTCACCAGCGGAGCATGTTACCACTGAGTCACGAATCTGGCTAAATGGAAAGGGGAGCAGCTTCTGTTGTGATGGAGCGCCCGTAGGTAGAAGTCTGAATTGACTCCGAGTGTTCGTTGAAGAAAGAGGACAGTGTTTTCCGGGAGGACTTTTAAAGGGAAACTACCCCGCACTTGTATATCACATGGGAAATACCTAGAAAAACTTTCAACTGGTAGTCTGACTAATGAGGAAAGACGGTGAACATCAAAGAGGGATACAGGCTCCTCGTTTTCGAATAGTGTCAACAACAAAGTCGCTAGCGGTCTGAATCTCCACCCCAATGCTCAACAGCAGAGCATGTTGCTACTGAGCCATGAGTCCGGCTGAATGGAAATTATAAATTTCATTATACAGTCAAAGGCTTGGAGTGATTTCAGGAATGGAAATCTTGACCAATAAATTCATGGGCCAGAAAGTCCTCCAGGATGTAGAAGAAAAAAGGTGTGAAAATAATGACACGAAGAATTAAAATGTCATAAATCAACAATTAAAAGGATAACTTGTTTAATAATATCTTTTTTTTTTTAATTATAGTACCAGAAATGTTTTTAGGCAATACCGAAATTTAAGAATTCAGTTTTGACTTGTTATTTAATAATAACTAATAATAAAAATATTCTCCAAGTATCTTGTTATTAAAGAAACCTTTACCTTTTTGCGATTAAAATCGGGAATTTTTTACCAATTAAAAAGTAACCACCTGCAAATAAGTAATCAAATTAATCACCAATCAAAAGTAATCACTGGTAAAAAAAAATCAATAATCTCGTATAATTCACAGTGGCGTATAATTCGCACAGCGAAGTTTATGATTTTTACCATAAAATGTATAGATTACATGTAGGAATTTACAGTGCTAACCATATTTGAAATTTATCATAATTAATAATTAATTCAGTTTTGATTTGTAATGTAATAATAACTAATAATAAAAATACTCTCAAGTATATTGTTATTAAAGAAACCTTTGCTGTTTTTACAATTAAAATTGGAAATTCTTATCAAAAAATAATCAAATAATCTCCAATTAAAAGTAATCACCTTTGGGCTGGAAAAAAAACAAGTAATAGAAAAAAATAATTTTTTAAGTCAATTCCTACTTTTTTTCTCTATATTGCAGAAAGTCCTTTATAAATAATTTTCATTCATTTTTTTAAGTTTATCTGGAGCCATCTACTGGTAGGTATATGCAACTTAAATCTAAAAAAAACTAAAATTAATGAATTAAATTTAATTACTGAATTAATATTTGAAAAACTATATTAACATCAAGTGTCATCCACTACAAATTCAAAAAAAAATGTATTTGAACTTGCGTGGATGAATAATAAAATATTTTATGAACGATTGAAAATTTGAACAAGATATATATAGGGAGAGTGTGAGCTAAAGAAGGAATTGAAAAAGAAATTTGATTTATAATATATAAATATATATTTCTTTTAATTTGCCTAAGACTAGCAAAATTAAAATTCTATCCGCGGGCCGGGGCCGTAGTTTGCCATCCCTGCCGTAGAGCGACAAACCAAACCAAACCGCTTTTAAACTTGGCGAGTATTGTGATGTTGCCAAAGGGAGCGAAAAGTGCGCCAAGGTGGGGGCGTAGGGTCGTGCCGCGAAGTGTGAAAGAGCGCCGAGTTGTGACGGGCGAGTTGAATGGGATGAATGGGAAGAAGCATCGCGTCTGGTGGGATGCCTCAGGGGTGTCGGATAGGAACATGACGTCCCTCTATTTAGCCCACATACTCTTCCTCATGGGATACCTCACCGCTAAAGCACAAGGTGAGACAGTTTTTAATTTATTTAAAGAAATAATAATAATTTTAAAGGGAAAATGAGTTTTAAAAATTTTTTTGATACTTTTTCCTGAAGAAAAATAAGAAGTTTTAAATGTCTCCTTACATTGCTCAGTTAACTTAATATGCATGACGAAATCTTTTTATGCTCAATTCTTGTTTTATTTATAATTTGTTACTTTATTAGTTTCTGGGAAAAAAGGCTTATTATTTTACAAAGCAGTTTGTTTTTACATTTACTCCATTTGAAAAAAAAAAAGACATTTGAATTTTTTTTTTCATAATTTAAATAAGGAATAAATCTGAAAAAAATATATCCTACTATATAAAAATATATCCCAATATATAGTTTTAAATAAACTTTTTTAAAAGTTGCTTAAAATAAATAAAAAAGGAAACAAAATAATAATTATTATTATTATCTATAAAGCCATCATCCTTCAGAATCTGTAGTCTGTAAATATTCAATAATGACTACAGATTCATTCATGTGTTTTATATGATTGGTGAATCCGTTTATTCGTGAGTCCATATTGATGTATCCACATAATTGGTGAATTATATGGATACACCAATATACCTTATCCTTCATAAAACCATCATCCTTCAGAATCTATAGTAAATAAACATTTAACAATGGCTTGTGTTTATATGGCTTTTGAATCCATATTGGTGTATCCATATACTGGTGAATTATGTGGATACACCAATATATCTTATCTATAAAACCATCATCCTTCAGAATCTGTAATCTGTTCTAATTTAACAATGACTTGTGTTGTGACTTGTTGGTGAATCCATATTATGAGCAAACTTGGGAGAGAATGTAATATTTCCTCAATTAAGGCCTGTGAAAAAAAACCATTTCAGGTTAATATTTATTGTTGTATTAAATGTAATCAAACAAGTTTGTGCTCTTCTTTCTCTATTTGTATTGCTAAAAATCATTACATTAATCTTCAATATTGTGTAACTTTTCTAATACAAACAATTGTTTTCGTTAGGTTGTATATGCAAACTAGTAAAAAAAAAAAAAAAAAATTATTATTAATATTTATCTTACAGTTTTTTTTAAAAAACCGTGTTTTAAGTTACAGTTTTAAATTACTCAAATAAAATACAATTATTTTTTACCTTTCAAACTGCACTTTTTTTTATAAATACTTTTGTTTCTTTAACAATCATGTTTTTCTACAGTGCAAAGAATTATGAAACAAATGACATGTAAATCAATCAACTACCATTTTATAACGTTTAATTAAATAAGTAATGATTAAATATATATAAAAAGGAAATTATATTTTTTGTTACTTTGAACATTTCTTATATTATGACTTCATTTTTACCATTCAAACTGCATTTTTTTCTTATATATATAAATATTTTTCTTTTTATAAATCATGTTTTTCTATAGTGCAAAGAATGGGGAAACAAATGACATGTAAATTCTGTCAACTACCATTTTCTAACATTTAATTAAATAAGGAATGATTAAATATATACCAAAATAAGATTATGTTTTTGCTATGTCGAACATTTCTTCTGCCCTTATTATGACTTTATTTTTACGTTTTCAAACCGCATATACCACACCGTTTTTATATAAATAATTTTCTTTTTATCAAATCAGGTTTTTGTACAGTCAAATGATGGTGAAATAAATGACATGCAAATTCAATCAACTACCATTTTTTATAACATTTAATTAAATAAGAAATGATTAAATATATATCAAAATTAAATTATATTTTTTTTGCACGTCAAACATTTCTTATGTTGCTTACCTTCTTATACCTTTCTTTTAAATGAATTTTTATTTCGTCATTTACTTCAATAATTAAGTGAAGAATGAAAAAAAAAAATTTGTTTTTATGTAAAAAGTAAGTTGTTTTTAAATTGCATTCATAATTTAAGAGAATATTTGAAATCAAAGTAATAAAATTAATATCATTTCAGTCAATTTTTGAAATATCATTAATAATTATATAGTACTTAAAATAATTATTTTTGAAATATAGCAGGAAATTAATTTAAATTTTTTTAAATATTTCTATAAACTAACTAAAATGCATATTAAATTTCAAACAAAAGAAATTTAAATTTGGAAACAAAATAGATATGAATTTAAAATTTTTTCTTTTGCAAATTCATGTCTTATATAAAGAAAATAACAAAAAAATATGGCCTCTCAAATATGGCCTCTCATATAAATTTTAAACAAAGAAATTTTTAAACAAAATATTTCTATAAACTAATATAAAAGAAAGTTATATAAAAAAAATTAAATTTTACAAATTTCTAAAACTAAATTAAAATTTTAAACAAAATAGATGTGAATTTAGATTGTTTCTTTTGCATATTCTTGTATTATATAAAGAAATATGGCCTCACATTTAAATTTTGTTTTTAAATCTAAGCACTGATTTATTTTATTTGTAAACATAAATATGCTAAATCTAAAATGGTCTTAAATTCTAGCTGTCAACTGTATTGTGTTATTTTTCTAAATACAAACTTTAAAAATATAAATCTGTTTAAAAATAATTGATCAGATTATCTTCATAAACTCGATTGCTTTAAAATAAAATGATTAATAAAATCTCAATTTTGTAGATGAGTCATATAAAAAGTTGTTGTAGTAAACGTTGAAGTCACCACAGTTAATTAGCAACGGAAGTAATCACCAAGTTGATTTTTTAATTTCTCTATCTGATTTTCATTCATCTTCATTTCATTTCACTTAAACTGTGAGAAACACTGAATATAAAGGCTGATATTGTAGTATCCTGTCAACTACGAGTATCAGATTTCCTATTTATTTATTTATTTTTAATTTCCACCTAAAAACTATTCAATTTTTCAATTAATTAAAATAGATGAATCTTTTTAATTTGACATCTGTCACTTAAAAAAAGACGTGGAATAAATCTGCTTTAATTGATATTGTGTTATTGGATTACACTAAAACAAAAATTGATAAATTTTCTAGATGTGATTACATTTTTTTTTTATTTTGAAATTAAATATTTATTATTATTATATTAAAACCCATTCGTCTTAAATTAAAATAACTAGAAAATAAATTAAAATAGAACTTAACTAGAACTTAAATTAAAATAACTACTTAGATATATTTTTGACGTTCTTAGAAAACTTTCTATACTATCAATGAATGAATTTTATTTTTATTCAGTTAAATAAGTAACATTATTTTTATTTTATATTTTCATGCAAATTAGAACTAAAGGGAAAGCGTTACTTTTCTATAACATTTTTACTTATTTTTAAATATGATATATTAATTATTCTTCATACTCTTTAAGTTTCTATTTATAATGATAACTTATACAATAACAATAAGAAGAAGAAAAAGCAAATAATTGAAGAAAAATAATTTTTTTTTTTTTTTTTACTTTATAATGCATTAATTGCTATTCCTAATTTGTAAGCATCTATTTATAATGATAACTTATACAATAATAATAATAATAATAATAATAATAATAATGAATTTATTTTCGTTGGATCATAAGAAAAAAGCTAAAAATTTAAGAGATTAATATTTTTACTTACTTTTAAATGAGTTATGACGTATTAATTATTATTCAGACTTTTTATGTTTCTACTTATAATGATAACTTATACAATAATAATAGTAGTAATGAATTTATTTTCATTGGATCATAAGAAAAAAATTTAAGAAATTAATTAATATTTGTGCTTATTTTTAAAGGAGTTATGATATATTAATTATTATTCTTACTTTTAAATATTTATTTATAATAAAAAACTTAACTTATATAATATAACTATATAATATAAACAAAACTTATACAATGAAACTTATACAATATAAACTACAATAAACTTATAGTTATTTTCATTTAATCATAAGAAAAAAAAAAAAATTAAAAAATTATTTAACATTTTTTACTTATTTTTAAATGAATTATAATGTATTAATTATTATTCATTATTTTTAGGCTTCTATTTATACTGATAACTTATACTATAATAATAATAATAATACATTTATTTTCATTAAATCACACGAAAAAAGCAAAAAATTTAAGAAATTAATATTTTTACTTATTTTTAAATGAATTATGACGTATTAATTATTATTCATACTTTTTAAATTTCTATTTATATTGATAACTTATGAAATAATAATATAATATTAATAATAATAATTAATTTTCATTGGATCATAAGAAATATTTCATTTAATCAAATTTTCACTGAATGATTAAAATTGAAATGCTAGAGGAAAATATTATATATCACGATTTTTAAAGAAAATTCTTAAAGGAAAATTATTTGAATTATCTTTTCTAAATTTATTTTTTAAATAATAAATATATATTTATTAAACTGTTGTAAATTTTATAAAATATAGTATAATCTTTATGCAAGATAACAAAAGAATAAGAACAATTATTTCTAAAATAAAGAAAAATTAAGTATTCTTAATTATACAGTTTTACGTATTTTAACTAATTGAAAAAACGTAAATGATTTCAAATTACTAAAACATGAAAAAGAATGGATCACTTTATTTAATATGCATGACTTTTAATCTGTCTTATGACAATTTATAATTAAAAATAATAACAATATTAGTTATTATTTTCTTTAAATTTTGAAAACTCACCAAATTAAGATAATTTTCATTGATGTTTCATTATTTTCAGATAGATAATTCTTTTTAAATTTATATTTGAAATTTGTTTTATTTATTTTAGTGTTGTATTTATTTATATTAGACTATTTTATTTATTTATGTTGTTAGTGGATAAAAATATACAAAAAAATTTGTGATATCTGCTACAAATTTTAATACATTGTTATTTTCTTTAAAGAAAAACACTTTTATCTTTAAAACTGGTAGTCAAAAAAGGAGTTTTTATAAAAGGGAAAATATTATTTTCTGCATAATTAATTTAAATAGTTCTTGAATAATTAATTATAATGACGAAAAATAATTTTTAATTGTTTGCTCTAACTTGCAACTGCTCAAATAAAGTTTATTGACTTTATTAAGTAAAGACAGATAATTTTGTTTAATATATATATTTCTGGAAACATTTACTTAAATATCCACTTTTAATCAATGCAAACAGTAAATACATCATCATTATAAACTTGATAAACAATAATAATTGTTTATTCTGTGAGTATTATTATAAGCACATTTTTCTATTATAAATCATTGCGAAAGTGTATTTTAAATTTCATGTTAGTTATATTATAAATTTAATTTTAACTAGTTTGCTGATGTTTATTCTCTGAAAATAAATCAAAATTTAATGATGTTTTAATAATTTTCTTTCTTTTGGAAATCATTTACGTAAATAAAAATATATTGTTTTTGGTTTAAAAAACTAATCAAGAGTTAGGTATACTATTATATGGATGACTTAATACAGATTTTTTTTTTATTATAGTGTAATTTTCTATGTGGCGAAATGTCCTGAAATATAATATGAAAAAAGTTTTTATACCATGAAATATTAAATAAATGAAAGTTTCCTAGACTCCTAGATATGAAATAAATTATAAACATCAATGTTTATTTTTGTGCTATAATTGCAGCGTGCAGGTTGGGTAACCAGATTGTAATTGGCTATGGTTGGGTTGAGATAACTTCAGACATAGATCGTAAAACTCACAACTTTATTTGCACACGCACAAACACCACAAGAAATACAATTTGAGACATGCAATATTTAACGCGTTTAAAGAAAGATAATTATAGATTCGTAGAACGACTTCACTTCTAAGCCGAAAACCCAATACTCAATTACGCGCAGAATGCTCGAAATATACTTCCTTTCCGGGTGAGAGTCTATAGGCCGACTGACCATTTCTCCCGAACGCCACAAGGTCTGCTCATATCAATGCATAGAAGGAATCATGGCTGCTCAATTTAAAAAATTACTCTGAATGCTTTTTAACATGTGTCCATTATTATAAGGTTTACTTTTTATTTTTCGTTTCTATTGTCGTTATTTGACTTGAGGTCGTTCGCCACTGACATGCTTTGTATAACGTATTCAGCGTTACTCAGATCTATCACTGAGTATCATCTTCACTATTATCGATGCTAATACATCTTTCTTAAAATAACAGATTCAAACCATATGACAGTTAGGATCTATTATTTTAAGTGTTAATATCAGAAAATAGTTGTAGGGATTTTTTTTTGCGTGTGCCGTTTAATAATAATAATTCAAAATAAATTACTTTTATTTACTTAAAATTTAATTTCAAAGAAATTATCAATTGATTATTTAATTTATTAAATCCTAATTTATGTATAGAAAATGATTTAAATAACAATTTTTCTTTGTTCGTAAAAAATTTATTTCTTGACTTAAGTATATTATAAGATTAGAATCATAAGAGTTTCAACGTCACATTTATTATTAATAACAAAATGCAATAAATATATCCTAATAAATTTTGCATCTTTTAAATTGTATCTTATAAAATCATTTAATTTTTCACAAGAGAAACAAGCTCTTTCTGGCCATTCGTTTATTTGCTATTAAAGCATATTCCTCGATTTATTTTATCTATAAGTTTCATTTTTCTATAATGTTCTTTAACTGAAAACTATATTCTTTTTACTCATTTATTTTTGGTATTTTAAAACCTTATCACCATGGTTAAACTTCTAAGTTAAAATGGTTAACTTTTAAAGTGATTATCTTTCCATTATTTGCAAATGTTTTTCACGCCTCTTTTCTCTGTTTCAAAGATAGTAAGGTAGTTTAAAAATAAAATTCATAATAACTTTCTTGGAAACACTTGTGTACAAGCACCGTAATTGCTTAACCTTGTTAACGTATACCTGCAGCATATTAAGGTGAATATTTACTTTTTATATGAAACCAAAAACATTTGAATCTAACACTATGTGGTCTTAGTATATCGTGTCGTTAACCCTTAAATATTATAATGGTTTGTTTTTATACCGACGTATTACATAAACAAGTTCTTTTAAAACACTGATATAAGTGTGAGCTAGGTTTAGTTTCATCATATTAAGAATATTCAAACTAGAAATAAAAAATTATAATACTGTATATGAACTACTGACTACAATAAACACTCGATAATTCAATGCTTCAAGGCCGAAGTTTTAGACTGTGGAGGTGACTATCCTTTAAAATGATAAATTAAATGATGATTAATGGTGCTTAAAATAAAATGACTATTCTTTAGATGATTAAATGATTAAAATTAAATGACTATTCTTTAAAATGGTAAGTTAAATGATGATTGATGCTTAAAATTAAATGACTATTCTTTAAAATTATAAATTAAATGATGATTAAAATTAAATGACTAAAAATGATGACCTTTTAAAATGATGATTAAAATTAAATGACTATCATTTAAAATGATAAATTAAATGCTGATTAATGGTGACTAAAATTAAATTACTATTCTTTAAAATGATAAATTAAATGAGTATTAAAATTAAATGACTGTTCTTCAAAATGATAAATTAAATGATGATTAAAATTAAATGACTATTCTTCAAAATGATAAATTAAATGATGATTAAAATTAAATGACTATTCTTTAAAATGATAAATTAAATGATGATTAAAATTAAATGACTAAAAATGATGACATTTTAAAATGATGATTAAAATCAAATGACTATCATTTAAAATGATAAATTAAATGCTGATTAATGATGACTAAAATTAAATGACTATTCTTTAAAATGATAAATTAAATTATGATTAAAATTAAATGACTATTCTTTAAAATGATAAAAAAATCCTAAGAAGTCATAACAAAATTTATTAAAGAGGAACTTGTTGTATGTGGAAAAAATATAATGAAATGGCATCATTTTATTGTATGAAATCAAATTTTAGCAAGTTCATCTATATCTATCTATCAACTATATGCTATGTATGTATATATATATATATATATACTAGGTGAACTTGCTGTATTTAGAAAAAATTTTAAGAGATAGCATTCTTTCACTGTATAAAATCTTTTAATTTGTCATGTACCATTAACGCTCTGAGGCCACATATCTTGATATTATATATATATTAATTGTTTCATAAACTTTTCTGTCTCTCGGAATTTTGATACAAAATGAATAAAAAATTATAATCTTTCAAAAAAAAAAAAGAGCTTTTTTTTTCTTTTTTCTTTTCAATCTGGGTATTATTTTTATTCTGATAATTTTTTATATTTCGCTTATAAATACAATTGTTCTGAAATAAGCATAATGCTGCCCTAATCGCGCAAATAAATGTCTTCCGCTTATGTGGTAACAAATTAGTAATTAGCATCTTTATCTCCAGTGCTGGAATACATAAGCTCGCCTCATCATACATGGATTTGACTTTAAAAAGTGATATGTTAGGCAACTTTTTGAAAAACTTTTTAGATGTTGATGAAAGATTAAAACATTAACATTAAACAAAGCCGCCAGCAAATTGAACCTCAGCCCTAACACTCACTAGCTGCTCACGTTATCACTGAGCCCCGAGTCGGACTAATTGAAGGAATTGCAGGAATTTAAGATGGAAGTATTAGACCTATGTAGGGGACTATTCTTTAAAATAATGACAAAATTTCTAAAAAGTCACAACAAAATTTTATTATATGACGAACTTGCTGTATTTGGATAAAAATGTTAAGAAATGGCATTATTTCATTGTATGAAATCTTTTAATTTGTCTTGAACCATTAACACTCTGAAGTTAAATATCTAGAAATTACATATATATATGTATATATATGTCTGTAATACATGTCTATAATATATGTATATATATATATATATGTCTATAATATATATCTATAATGTCTATAATATATATTATGTCTTCATAAACTGTTCTGTCTCACGGAATTGTCAATCCAAAATGAATAAAATATAATCTTTAAAAAATCAGCATTTTTTTTTTTTTTATTATGTTATATAATTTATATTTTTTATAATATTATTTTTTTTCTGATATTTTTTTAATATTTTGCTTATTGATACTATTGTAAATAAAATTGTTCTGAAGTAAGCATAATACTTTCCTGATAGGTAACTTTTTGAAAAAAAATTTTTAGGTGTTGGTAAAAGATTAAAACATGGAATGCGATTCCAACTTAGTAAAAAAAAAAAAAAAAAGGAATCTTGACTATTACAAAAATATTTTATTCATAATTCTGTAATTTACTGAAAACTAAAAAAGAACTTTTGCTAATGACCCACAAGCCTGGATAATGGATCCTTATCTAAGCTATTTTTATGTGTCTTATCACCAGTGTCCTGCCGTGCGGGACGGACACCCCATCAGTAGTTTACTCATGTATGAAGGGAAAGGGGACAGCCTCTGTTCTGATGGAACGCCAGTAGGTCGAAGTCTGACTTGGCTTGAAATGAATTATATTCTCTCTCTTTCTATCTAGAAAATTAACATCGAAGATTTTTAAGTGTTCTTAAAGTGTATATGTAACTATTGATTAACAATGCATTAAAACGCGCAATCCTACGTGAAACATTTGTGGAAAAAATTTCAAAGATGAAACCGAAAAATAGAAAACATTCATTAATAACTTTAGGGCTTGTTAAATCAAGGATGACATTATATATCATATTTTCTCGTCGTAATATTATTTACTTCCATTGCAGAATGTTTATATATATTTCTTTTTTTTTTCTTTCCAATGCAGCTGGCAAACACGAGACAGCTTGGTCTTTGGATGCCTTAAGGCAAGTGCTGCACAGACGTACTCACTTTGCATTACCCAGGGGGCGCGTGTAACTTGAAGATAAGCCACGGAGTAACAATGCCCCCGCAACGCTCTACGATCCTATTTGACCGGGACCTACTTTTTAAGTGGATTCCGAACCCCTACAAACAACCATGACATCGCCGGGACTCGAACCCTAAACCTGTCGTTCCGAGAGCCAGGGCGCTAGCCACTCGGCCATTCAGACCCCTATATATATATATATATATATATATATATATATATATATATATATATATATATATATATATATATATATATATATATATATATATATATATATATATATATATATATATATATATATATATATATATATATATATTTATAGAAGCAGATGATAAAAAGGGTGAGAATTAATGTGTGCGAAAAATTCCTCGCAGACACCCCTCGAAAAATTTAAATTTCATATTAAATAAAATCAGAAAGCACTCTATTTCACTAACAAATATGGTATTCAAGATACAAATACAGTATGGTCTTGGTATGCAAGGTATCTTCCTCTATTCAGAATATTCAGTCGATTCCAACTCTTGCATATTGCAAACTCATGCTCAACATGAAAAATATATGTAATAATCAGAAATAAGGAATTTAATTTCATTACACAGATTTTGTGCATGTCATATGGAAAGTATCTTACCGCAAAAGTTGCTGAGCCTAATCACATTGCACTCTTTTGATCTAACTGTTTTTTGTCAAGGCAGACGATAAAGGGCCTGATGGCCGAATGGCTAGCGCTCTGGCTTTCGGTACCGCAGGTATCGGGTTCAAATCCCGGCTTTGCCCATGGGTGTTGTAGTGGTTCGGAATCCACTTTAAACCGTAGGTCCCGGTCCTAATAGGATCGTAGAGCGCTGCGGGGGAATTGTTACTCCGTGGCTTACCATCAAGTTACACGTGCCCCCCGGGTATTGCAAAGTGAGTAACATCAGCGCAGCCCTTATGGCGAAAGATCACTGTCTATTTGCCAGCTGCATTAGAAGAAAATAAAAAACGATATAGGGTGAGAATTAATGCGTGCGAAAAGTTCCTATGAGACACTCCTCTGAAAAATTTAAATTTCATATAAAATAAAATCAGAAAGCATTATATTTCTTTAACAAATATGGTATACAGGATACAGATACAGTACGGCTTTGGTATGCAGGATATCTTCTGCTATTTCGAATTCATTCCCTTGTTTATTGCCGATCCATGCCCAACATACATTTTCATGTTGTAAACATGTTGTAGCATATTTTCATGTAATAATCTGAAATAAGGGATTTAGTTTCATTGCGCAGATTTTGTGCATGCCATATGGAAAACATCTCACTTATAAAAAGTCGCAGAGCTTAACCACATTGCATTCTTTGAGCTAACTGTTTTTTGTCAAGGCAGACGATAAAGGGTGAGAATTAATGTGTGCGAAAAGTTCCTCGCAGACACCCCTCTGTGCCCTCATCCCCTTCCAGAGACACCATATGTCATGTGGCATTATGTTCCATTTAGGTAAATAAAGAAATCCTCCTCAAGATGAGTGAGGCAAAACACGCATTCCCTCTATGCAGGCGCGAAAAATTGGGGGGCACGACCTCCTCCTACCGTTCTTTTCAACGCTCGAGAACCCCCTCCCCCTGATGTGTCAAGAGAAATCAAAATCGAACGTTCTCTTCTGTTCCCTCCCCCGAATTCCCGCCCGCACGAGGGTAGAAAGGAACCACGCTTTTCGCATTTGCCGCCTTGTTTGTTCAAGTCTCTTGTTGAGTTCACAATGTTCAAAATGCAGCTTTTCAATTTAACCCAAATTTTCTTTTTCTTTTCTTTTCTACTTTTTTTTTTTCTTTTTTTTTTATCTTCTCGCCTCAAAGAGAATAAAGATGAAGTTAACAAAGAAAGATTGGAGAAGAGGAAGAAAATAAATGGACTGAGAAAAAAAAATTCTCTGATCGTTTCGAATTGTTGCGTCAGGCACAAAAACAGGCAACAAACGATAACTAATTTGTTGCCATTTGCTGTTGGAATTATTGTAAATATTTGCAGATGGAATTTCCAGTCTTGATGGCCAGACGGATAATTTTTTTTAGTGATTTTTGAAAATGCGATAATAATAATAATTCAGAAATTGCGTACTAAAGAATTTAGTGGCACCATTTTTTTTTTTTCTAGGTTATTTGTGTATTAGTTCAATGTAAGTTCGAAGGAATTTTTTTATAATTGTAATTATTATTTCTCTTCACATTATGAGACAATTTTTAAAAATATATCGAAAGATAAAATCGAAGACAACTAAACTCATCTAATGAGATGTAAAATAGCTACAGCGAGTGCCAACTGTTCATGTTTTGCTTTTCGCCAATCAGACAAAGACAGCAAAATATAACTATGCAATAATAACAATAATAATAAAATGGCAAAAATTGAAATAAAGTGAATTTATTTAATCTATACTTTTTCAAAATATATTATGCTAAAAATTACTAAAATAAATAAAAAGTCCCCGGTGGTTCGAATTGTTGCGTCAGGGACAAAAACAGGCAACAAACGAGAGCTAATTTGTTGCCATTGCTGCTGGAAAATTGTTAATATTTGCAGATGGAATTTCCAGTCTTTGATGGCTAGACGGATAATTTTTTTTTTTTTTTTTTTTTTTAGTGATTTTGAAAATGGGATAATAATAATAATTCAGGTCGGACAAAAATTATTACATTGCGTACTAAAGAATTTAGTCACACTTTTTTTTTCCTGGGTTATTTGAGTATTAATTCAATGTACGTTTCGAAAGAGTTTTTGTAATTATAATTATTATTTCTATTCACATTAAAAGGCAATTTTTAAAAGTATCGAAAGATAAAATAGAAGACAACTAATGAGAACGTCTAATGAGAAATAAAATAGCTACAGCGAGTGCCAACTGTTCATGTTTTTGCTTTTCGCCAATCAAACAAAGAGCGTAAAATATAACTATGCAATAAAATGGGAAAACATTTAATGAAATGGAAAAAAATTTTAATAAACTGCATTCATTTACATTTTTTTCATTTATTTTTCATTGATGCAATATATTGCACATTTTCTTAAAATAGGAATTTATCTTTATAAATTAAATTCCAAAGTATATTATTTTTTCATTATGGCGTGCTTTTAAAACAATATTATTATTATTTTATGAATTTAATATTTCTTCTTCTTCATTGGAGCAACAGCCCCATGGTGGGCCAAAACCGTCTGTTTGTTGGCAGATTCCGAATCATGAGATGTTTTTCTTTTTTTTTTACAAGGTAGGTTGTCAGCCCTCCGTCCAGCAGTCATATTGCACCAAGGGGTTGATGGCCGAGTGGCTAGCGCTTTGGCGCTCGGTACCACATGCTTCCGACTCGAATCCTGGCGTTTCCATGCATGTTTGTAGTAGTTCGGTTCCACTTTAAAACTGTAGGTCCCGGTCTCATATGACTGTAAAAGTGTCACGGAGCCCTCTCGCCCATATCATTCCCAAACTGTAAAGGGGTAGCTCAGCTATAGACACAGTGATGTGGTGTGGTGCACTAGTAATAGTAGTAGTAGTAGTCCCATTGGACCGGGATCAACAATTTAAGGTGGATTCCGAGCCACTACAGGCATCTATTGCACCAGCGCTGCACGCGTGTCTCTGGAGTCTTTGGCACCGAGCACCAAAGCACTGGTCACTCGACCATCAAGATCTCCTTTTCTTATGCAATTTCATCCACATTATACCAAGTTCAAAATATTTCCCAATCATAGCAGAAGCGTTATCAGAAGATACTCAAAAAAAAATTATCCATAATTTTCAAATATGATGTAGTATTAAATATTTTGTTAACTAAACATTCAATAATGCGTTTCACGTTTGGAAAATGTGTTAACGAATTTTTATTGATGATTTCAGTAATGCTAATTTAGCTTTAAGCGCGTTTACTGAATTAATATCAGTAATATGATAATTCTTTCCTTGCAACTTTATTAATTCATTTAACTTTGAAAGATCAGTTAAAAAATCCCGAATATACCAACTTACTGTTTTCTGGTTGCTCGTAATATTCAACTCCTGATGAATGAAATTCTTCTATTTGTGGCTAAAGGTTGATAAATCTTTCAGGTATTTTACCCTTGTTGAGTCATCTCAAATTAGTATGTAAAAAAATATCATTACACTCATTTTCCTCTTACAAAAGTAATTTAAGTAATCTGTGTTGCATCTCGTGATATTTTAAAATTTGCCTTTCAAATAAACGAAATAAAATTGTTTTTCCCAGTCATTTTAAACAATATTTCTTTTCTTATTCATTATGGTCTATGTATAAAATCATCCGTTTGACCGATATGATACGTATTTTCATTGAGAAGAGCGACTATTTTGCATGATATGGTCACTAATACTCAAAAAGCATGAAGCTTGTCTGCAGAACGATAACATACTACCAAATGTAGCCATAACAAGACAATTTCTATGTGCTAAGTGGCAAGTGCGCCAGTGCATAACCTTAATTGCTATGTACTGAATCTGCGCTTGTGCGATTATATTGAACGAGCGATATGGTTATTGCGCACAGTATATGTGTAATACAGAAGGTACATTATATGTGTAATAGTGAGGCCGCATAAAAATCTCACCGAAAAAGCCGTTTTTGCCAACGTTGATTGAAGTCAATTGAAAAAATAAGGACTGTGTTAATAAAGAAAAATTATATAAATAACGTACAATTGGAAACTATTAAGCAATTCTAATTCATATTTTTAAATTAATTAATTTATTGATAAATTTAGTTGGATATTTGACAATTTGGGGCTTGATGGCTGATGGTGTTCCAGCTGTGATCGTGTCCAATGCATACTTTAAAAAAGAAAAATCATTACAAATGCCAAATCTTATCTTGTCGTCAACATTTAATTAATAAAATTCTTAGTGGACGCCTACATGTGTCGTTATATTATGTCATTAAAGTAATCAACAGAATCAATTCATTGAATGAGACAGTTTGTTTAAACAACTTTGTTTAAAAAGGAAGAATTCAGTCGCATACTGCTTTTATACCAAAGTTGGTTGGATATCAGAAGGTGCCAATTTGATCTGTTTTATGATCTCTTTAACTCCGTGCTACAGTTACTCGAAAACAAAGAGGATGCTTCACGAGCCAACTTTATTAATTCCAAAATGACATCACTTATCTGGCACGCTTGTTTAACAAATTTAATAAAGCAAATCTGCAACTTCAAGGCGATAAGCTGAATATAACAAAAATAAAAGCTGTGCGTTTGTGGCAAAACTTTTTATGTACTAACGAAATTTAGGACGAAGGAAATTCCGCCATATACCTAATTCATCAACAGTAGAAAAATTTGATGAAAACTTACTTCTATTGTTAGCCCTTGGATCTTCTCCATTCTGATTTTTTTTTGTCAATTTTTTAAAGATATTTTTAAACGAACATAACTGCTAACCCAACATATGATTTCGGTTCTGAATACTTTTTTTAAAAACACAGAACATTTTCCAAATGAAGCCTATTTGAGTCTACCTCAATCACAACAAATGAAGAGAATTACTATCCTCACTGGCACAAAGTCTGCCTTACATTCCCTTAATAAAGGGTTTTCAAGTATAATCTTTATTATATCTCTTTTAGAAAATCCATTGCTTGCACTGATGTGTATCCTGCAATGGATCCTTGTTCACGTGAATTTGGAATTTAATGAAATTGCAGATTCTTTGGCAAAGAATGTCAGAAGTCTGGATCAGACTGTCATTCCTACTGTCCTTGCAGATGCAATTGCCGTGGCAAAATCTAAACTTATAATTCCGTCTAAGATTAAAACTAAATACCAAATTACAGAACTAATTGTCGACGAAAAAACAGATAATACTCTCACAAGACTATGGATGAAGCACCGCAAAAATATGAACATTTCTGCTGATGCCGTTAAAAAGTACCAAAAATGGGGCAATTGCCTTGATGTCGAGCTCACTCCTCATCATGTCTTTGATTGCCCAGCTGTTGCAGCTGCCATGCATTGTCCAAACTATCCCTCGGAAGAGGATTTATACTCCGAGCTGGCAATCAACATCGCCAATATTATTTAGGAGCACCACGATATTTGATTTTTTTGTACTCTTCAGAGGATACGACAGCAACGACATCATTAAAACTGTAAAATTAAGTCCTACTGTATCATGTAATTATTACTAATTTCAAGTTTAACTACTTATTTAAAGAACTTTTATTTAGATGTTTTAACATTAAATTCTTTGTCTTTTGAAATTGTTTGCCATTTCCATTAAAATCTATTTTTAAAATTGTTTATTCAATGAAAATGTACGATAAATTATTTATATGCAAAACTACTTTTTAATTTGAAGCTTATTTAGATTAACCTGATTAAAAAGTTCAATTATGCATTATTTATTTCCTGGTTCTGTAACGTAATATTTTCCTGATAAACTTTTGCATAATTTCAACATTGATATCATGTTTATTAAAAATTAATTTGCATTTAACTCGTTAAAGGGTGAGATCGTGTACTCTGGTAAATTAGTCATTTTTAATCACCAATTTTATTTTCATTCTTTATCATTTCACGATTGCAAGGCATGTTTATCTCTTTGGGCGATGAAATCATGTTTATTTTTAATTTAATGTAAGATGAGAAGCCATACCATAAAAAAAAAAAATTTAAAAAACATTGCTCATTTGTTTCATATATTTTAGTGTAAGGTATGTGAGTAATATTTCGTTAATATTTATACATTTAAATTGGTGTAATTAAATATTTTGACTGTGAAGGACAAGCTAATGAAAAATTTTGATTTTAGATTGATATTATTACTACATATCAATAGAAAATATCGTTCCAACAAAAGTTTGTATGCATTACAAAAAGTATTAAGTTTTAATGCATTTCATTTGTTTATATTATAAAATAATAGTTATTATTAACTAAAAAGACATAATTTTTTTGAATGTTCCGTATTCACAGAATGTAATTATTTTTTTATTATACAAATGAATGAATGTTCCGTATTCACAGAATGTAATTATTTTTTTTTATTATACAAATTTTCATATCACGAAAATAAATTGCATTTATTTTTTGTCGTTTCAGAAAGCATGACCCTTTCATCAAGTTGCTGCACTCTGACTACAGGATCCTGCAGAGCAACATGTGAAGAGGTTGGTAGAGAATTCTTATTCAAACTTTTGAAATTCTCAAAAGAAATTCTGTCCGATATTCTATAAAATGTATAATATTAAATAACTTAGTAGGACAGATAATATTTGTATGTTTGGTAGAATTTATGGACGTGATGGATAGCATGGATTTTCGAATCCATATAATAGTACTGTCTTCTCCCTACTGGTTTCTGAATCCATCATCCTAGGTTTCTAAATTGAAGATGCTTAATATTTGTCGAAACTCGAGCAAATATATATATATATATATATATATATATAATCCTGTCCCATAGATATATCCGATATCTATGGGACATGATTAATTTCTCTCACTCCTTATATATTATATACATATATACATTGTAGTCTGGACATTATCCACAACCATATATGCTCTGTCTCATAGATATCGGATTAGAGAGAATCCATTGTATATCTGCTTGGGTTTTGACATATATTAAGCATCTTTAGTTTGGAAACCAAGTATATTATATACATATATAAAGATATATGTATAGCAAATTAGAGAAACAATTAATGTACTGAAGATCAAAAATTAAAACTGACATAGCGGGAATAATGGAGGGGTGGGGTTCAAATTTTAATAGGAAAGAATGACAGATCTCCAAGTTACGTGTGTCCAATAAGTGCGTTGGATTAATGGGGAGTCGGATTGGCGAGTGTCAGATTAGAGAGAGTCTACTGTAATAACATACTTATACATTTTTATTTCAAACTAAAAAGATACGCATGAGCATTTAACATGAGCAATAAATATATTTTCATTTTTATGAACGAATATCATTGCTAATATCCCAAAAATCGCTAGTTTGATCCCATTGCTGATATCCAAAAATCCCATTGCTAATATCCTAAAAAATCGATAGTTTGATTCCATTGCTAATATTAAAAATCTAGTTTGATCCCATTGCTGATATCTCAAAAATCGATTGTTTGATTCCATTGCTAATATCCTAAAATCGATAGTTTGATTCCATTGCTGAAAAAATCGCTAGTTTGATCCATTGCTGATATCTCAAAAATCGATTGTTTGATTCCATTGCTGATATCCTAAAATCGATAGTTTGATTCCATTGCTAATATCCTAAAAATCGCTAGTTTGATTCCATTGCTGATATCTCAAAAATCGATTGTTTGATTCCCCTAAAATCGATAGTTTGATTCCATTGCTGATATCCAAAAAAATCGATAGTTTGATTCCATTTGACAAACGCGTTTGCCAAATGGAATCAAACGCGTTTATTACAAAAAATTTAACCAAATTGTATACCAATATTAAAAAGTAATAGGACGAGTCAAATTAATTATTATTTTTTTATTATATGAAGCAAATTACTTATTTATTTTTATTATATTACAGTGTTTATAAAGAAATAAAATAAATTTATATTAAATATTATCCAATTTTTTTTTTTTTATTGTGTGCGTATGTTTCTTAGATCTCTTGATGTTCACAAGTGTGTATATCCCTGTTCGAAAGTGTTATTATTTTTTTTTTTTTGAGGGGAGGGGATAGTATGCACATTTATTGACATAACGGATAATTTTCAAGAAATTTTCCATTATTGTTTTTTTTTTTTTTCACTAAGATCGAATTCAACAAACATATCAATAAGAGCATTTCCTAATAAACGTGTGTTTTGAAGGGTGTAGTTGAATTCTTGAGTTTTCAGTTTGAAACACAAACAATTGTCTTCTTTTAATTTTTAGGGTCACTGAATTGACAGAATAAAAGAAATGGGTTAATTATATGCGAGGAATGTAGACACCCTCAAGATGTTGAATGGCTGGGTTGAGGCGGCTTTAAGCTCAAACATAAACATGTCAAAAAGAAGTCGAAGATAACTTTCTTTCTAGCGGCGTTTTTAGAGCGTGATTGAAAACTTCAGTATATGCCGAATGAATAATAGTATACTTAAAACCAATAATAAAAACTTTTTTTAATCTTAGAATATACAGACATTTCAAAAGATATAAATACACGAGTATATTTTTGTTGGAGATGTGCGCGACTATTTTATGTGTTCCATCGGCTATTTTTTAAAAAAAGGAATAATATTAGTGAACCCAATAGCAATGCTTCACCATTCCTAAGGAGCAATGCTTCACCATTCCTAGGAGCAATGCTTCGTTATTCCTTAATCTGAGTATATAAAGGGTATTCTGAAATTTATGCAAAAAAAACTTGCATGATTTTTGGGACACACGAGATCTCATTTCGAGATTCAGGATTTCCAACTTATCCATAGTGCGTCCCAAGTCACGCAAGATTTTTACGTGAATTTTGGGACTCCCGTTATACGAATTAAATAAATATAATTGAAATTTGACATAGTTCATTTATCCAATTAAAGTGACATTAATTGATTGTGTATGATAATTAAATAATTTTTTTCTATTTCATTGCTGTTTTTGTTTTTTTGATATTTTGTTTTTTATTCTTCTTCAGCTTGTTAAATTATTTGGGAATCCAATTTTGTAGTGTTTCGTTCATTAACTTTTTGTATTCTATGTCTCGAGGCGAAATCTTTTTGAACAGCAGTCGAAATGTGGAAAAAATCCAATCTCCAATTAGCACTGTAAAACAACAGCGCCACTTATCGTCAGTAGCTTTGTCCAAACTATTTGTCCAAACTATTCTCTAAACCCAAATTATCTTGCGAGCCACTTTGAAATGCATCGTAACTCCACGGACCGCTTATAAAATTATATATCCCTATATTAGATTTATACCCACTATAAATATTTTTGAGTGAAAAATTGAAACATAATGAGTTATTATTTATTGTGTTTACTATTATTATTTCATATAAACATAATAATATCATAATAATGATACTGAACGCACATTGTAAATAAATATATAACACTAAATATGAAATATAAAAAAAATATCAATATATATCAATAGTGAGGGTTTTTATGTATTATTTTAATGTTTTTTTTTTAAATTCACCTGTCGTTCTATATTATTTATTCACAAAATTGCACGAGGCACAATTAGCATGTTTTATTCTTGAAGAACATTAAAAAAAAAAAGCAATTTGTGGGTTTAACGTAACTCCACAGTAGGCAGCGTTTTCTGTTTTTGGACAGTAGATTATGATTGAAACTAAATTCATCGTACTATGAAAGTGCTTGCGTCTGATTATTAGCAAAATTTTTATTTATTAACTTTGTTATTATTTATAGGTGATATAAGCATTTTTTCCTTTTTGTTTGCAGATTTAAATAAAATTTAAAAGAATACGATTGCACATTTATAATCATCATTTTATGATTATTATTATATTTTAGTACAGTTACCTTTCTGTCTCAAAAAAAAAACTCAAATGGAAATGTTTATATTGTGCTCTATTTACTACTTTATCGCCTAACAACTGTCTTTGGATTTCGTATGCCCCTATACACAAAAAGTTATCTTCTTTAAGGAGGCCTGATGGCTATTGGCAACGCTCTGGCCTTTTGTACCATAGGCTTCAAATTCGAATCTTGATGGTAGCATGGATGTTTGTTAGTGATCCGGAATCCACGTTAAGCTGTATGTCCCGGATCACTTAGCCTAAAGTGTACACAAAATGATCTTAGAGCGACAAACTAATATCTTCTTTAAATGCGTTCCAATAATGCCCAAATCCCTTATATAATGGAATCATGATATATATAGTTACTTATATTCTATCGTCAGAAACTAAGAATTAGCCGAGACCTTACAAAACCTGAAGCTGTCACTTTCCTAATAAAATTTTATCAAATCACTATAAAATTTGATAAAAATACCTTTACTCATAAAAAACCAACAGACCAAATCTATCATTCAAATCAGAAAAATAGAACGGATGTATTTTTCACTTCCAAAATCAATTACATAAAAAAAAAAAAAAAAAAAAAAAAAAAAATCACAATTTATGTAACATTCATTATCTTAAAATAAGCTTATAGTAAATCATCCAATTTATATTTTCCTCCTCAAAAACACAATATCCAGAGAACAATGCCCACAGGGCGTGAAAAAAGAATCGGTGATCTGACTGCAAACCAGGAGCAATGTAGTGGCTCGGATTCGACCATTGACACACAAGAATATTTTATTGCCAGTTATTTATGCTTATGATCCATTACAGCGGTACTCGAAAACAATGCGCAGATGACGCACAGCTCAGGCGTACGCGTACTCTTTTCAAGAGTCAAATGCATTTTTTATGGGACTTCTTGGTAACTTGTTTATGTTCTGCCCACACGTGAGGAACAGCCATTCTTGAGTAAGCGCCTGACACTGAATTTACAAATGGCATGAGTCCGTTTTTATGCCGTTTTCCGGAAATATAAACCAGAAACAATGGGGAAAGGTCGTGGAGGTCGTAAGTTGGCTGAAAATAGTCGCCATAAAAGTAACTAAAAATAGTTTTTTCTGGAACGTATGTTGTCGTTGTTTATCGCCTTCGTTTGAATTGTTGTGAATTAATACATGGTAAAAAGTTAATCGTTTCACAGTTGATTCAAATATTCAAGTATGTCATACTATGTTTACTTTTATCATTTGAAAATAGAAGTTAATGCTATATTCATATTTCTTAAGCAGAGATTCTTTCAAGGATTCTTTTTTAAGCTTACTATTTTAGGTGTGTTTATTTTGTTTAGTAATTTTTAATAAAAGTCAATATTACATTTTTACATAAAAATTGAACACATTTTTAATCAGTTCAACATTTGATTTCATTTTTTTTTGTGTTGTAAATAAAATAAATTTTAATCATATATATATTTATCTATTCTTGTCAACTCTACAAATTTAAATTTTAATCATGACGCAGATAAAAGCTATTTTAATATATATATATTTAATATATATATATATATATATATATATACATATATCCACTTTTAATCGTAGGTACCGGTCTAATATGAATGTAGAGCGTTGGACGTACTGCTGACAACCCTACCCGTTAAAAACAAAAAACATATCTTGTCTTGAAATCTACCAGTAAGCAGACGCCCTTGGCCCATCATGTGGTCACTGATGATGATGATGATACAATATATAAATAAATATATATAATATTTATATTTGTTTTGCTATGAGGAATACCAACCCTCTCAGATTAATATTAAATTTGTACACCTTATATATTTGATTTGTTGTGCATTAATACATGATAAAAAGTAAATCATTTAACAGTTGATTCAGATAAAACATTCAATTATGTCCTACTATGTTTACTTTTGTCATTGGAAATTAGAAGTTAATGCTATATTTGTATTTCTTAAGCAGAGCTTCTTTTGAAGATTATTACTAAACAATGTGTTGTTGGTGTGTTTAATTTTATTTAGTAATTTTTTAGTAAAGTCAATATAACATTTTTACTTAACAACTGAACACACCTTTTAACCAGTCCCACATTCATTTAATTTTCATTTTTGGTGAAAATAAAACAAATAAAATAATAGAAAATTAAATAAATAATAATAAATAAAATAAATTTTAATCATGACTCTACTCTACTCTAGTCAACTCTACAAATTTAAATTAAATAAATTTTAATTATGACGGAGATAAAAAGCTATTTTAAGAGTTCTCTCTCTCTCTCTCTCTTTATATATATATATATATATATATATATATATATATATATATATATATATATATATATATACTTATATATGTGGGACCTGATGGTCGAGTGTCTAGTGCTCTGTTGCTCGGTGCCATGGATGTTTGTAATGATTCGGAAGCCACTTTAAACCGCCGTAGGTTTATATATATATATATATACCGGTACATATATATATATATATATATATACACACATATATACACACATACATGTATATATATATATGTGTGTGTGTGTGTGTGTGTATATATATGTGTATGTGTGTGTGTGTGTGTGTGTGTGTGTGTGTGTGTGTGTGTGTGTGTGTGTGTGTGTGTGTGTATGTATGTATGTGTATATATATGTATAAAACATGATAAAAGTAAATCATTTCACAGAGATTCAATCGATCATTCATGTATGTCATACTATGTTTACTTTTATCATTGAAAATTAGAAGTTGAAGAAAACACTATAATGGACACACTTTTTAACCAGTTCGACATAAAATGACCGGCAAACTAAACCAGCACACACAGAAAAATTTATATTCGAATTGAATAACCTCAAATTAAAAAAATGTGTAAGCGGTCTCAGGATGAATTATCTAACACTCTGGCCGTTGGTACCACAGGTTTCAGGTTCGAATCCTGGCAGTAGCATGGATGTTTGTGAGCAGTTCTGAATCCACGGTAAACTGTAGGCCCCGGTCTAATTAACCTAACGTGTGCAAAAAAAGGACCGTAGAGCGATAAACCAAACTTAAAAATGTGTGAACAATCAGCATTTTAATAAAAACTATTTTATGATCATGAAATTAAATTACAAAATTTGAAAAGTGTTTAATCTTTATTCTTAGCTCTCTTTTGAATATTTTGAACTGAATTAAATTTACCATATAACATTCAGTATTTATAAACGTTATTATTGAAATAAACATGTGTTCTCTACTCAGTTATTCTGTGAGGCTTGCAGATAAACAAGTGTTTGCAATATTTAACCCATTCTTCCAAGAAGAAGAACTTCACCCAGATTTATTTGCGTGGCAATTCCTCCTGCTCAAGGAAGGAACCTTCCGTTATGTGTGGGTGGTTGATTGTTTATTTTCCATTATGAATTCTTTTGGGAATGGTAGAAACTGTCATAATATGAAATACGATTCGAGATAAGGCGTCTCCATTTCCAAGTAAAAGGCTAAATAAAAGAAGACTAATGCGCTTTCGAAGCAACTCATTTGCATGGAGTTCTGTTATGCATAAGAACTATAAATGTGTGAATTGCAATTTAAATAGTTGTTGTTGTACATCGTTGAACTTCTCATTCCGTTTTGTATGTACCACGAATAAGTGGATGATGAAGAGAAGATATTACCTGCCGAGAGGACTTATAGAAGAGACTGTCTCACATTAGCATGTCTTATGAGATAAAACCTTGAACCAGGCAGCTTTCCTTTTATCCACCTCTCGTTCTGTTATGCACAAGAACTACAACATGTTTGAATTGCAGTATTTGGTTCAAATAGTTGCTTTTTTAATGCTGTTGTACATTGTTGAACTTCTCATTCTACTTGTATATTATATATCACGAATAAGTGGATGATGAAGAGAACATATTGCTGCCGAGAGGACTTATAGAGGTGACTGCCCCATTTTAGCATGTCTTATGAGATAAAACCTTGAACCAGGCAGATTTTCTTTTATCCACCTCTGTTCTTAGAGCTATGAAGCCCATTATCAGTTAGGAATGTGAAGGATTGAACATCGGTGGGTCACTACTTCTAAGTGAGAAATACAATATCTGTGAATGGCAGTATTTGGTTCAAATAGTTTTTTTTTTTTTTTTTTTAATATTGTTGTACATAGTAGAACTTCTCATTCCATTTGTATATACCACGAGTAAGTGGACGATGAAGTGAAGATATTGCCTGTCAAAAGGACTTATAGAGGTGACTGTCCCACATTAGCATGTCTCGTGAGATAAAACTTAGAACCAGGCCGCTTTGTTTTTATATACCTTTTACTCTTGTACCTAGAGCTATGTAGTATCACTATCAGTTAGAAATATGAAGGTTGAAGCATCGATGGAGAAAGTCAATGCTTTCTGAGAGAATTTTTAGGGGTAATTGTCTTACATTTAAGTTCTATATAACAGAAAACCCTGAAAAAACGTTCCAAGTAGCCTGATTTGCGAGATATCATGTACAATATTTAAAAAAACTACAAACATTTCAAAAAATAGTGAATACATAACAATGAAGGATATTTCTATTGAATAAAAAATTGCCACTTCTAGAGTTTTATTTGGTTCTTTTTAGTTTATATTTATACTAATGCAATATATATATAATGCCTCTGGTGCCATGGACGTTTTTAGTGGTTCGGAATCCACTTGAAACCGTAGTCTCCGGTCTAATATGACAGTAGAGCATTGGACGTAGGGCTGACAACCCTACCCCGTAAAAGAAAGCATCTCCTGTCTCGAAATCTGCCAGTGGACAGACGGCCTTGGCCCTGCATGAGCTGTAGGGCCAGCGAGTCAGTTAGTTAGTTTATATATTCATATACAGAGAGAGAAAATCTACTTTCTATTTGGGGACTTGAAAATTTTCAGGCAGTTATCTACAAAATGTCCTATAAATTTACAGAAGATTTTAAAAAAAAATGTCCCATTAATTGTTTTTATTAAAGATTTACTTTCATTAGTATTTATTCATTTTTACTCATTGCTGATTTTATATTTTCTATGAAGATGTTTCTTACTGCTAGACGCGATATTATTCATTATGTATGAAAGATAATGCATTTTTATCAAAAGTATTTTTCACTGTAAATGTTTTTCACATTTGTCTTTCGTAAATGGAAAACGTGGTAAATTCCTATTCAATTCCTATTCCTATTGACCTAGTGATTAGCTAACGCGCGGAGTTTTCAGGTTTGAATGCCTAAAGTGCCATGGACGTTTGTAGTGGTTCGGAATCCATTTTAAACTGTAGTCCCCAGTCTAATATGACTGTAGAGCGTTGGACGTAGGGTTGACAATCCTATCCCGTTAAAAGAATGCATCTCCTGTCACGAAATCTGCCAGTGGGTAGACGTCCTTGGTCCATCAGGGACTGTTGCGCCAATGGGGAGGGAGGAGGATGATAAATTGTTTTCTACTTTGTTTCATGATTCATAGTTTAAAATGATAAATTGATAAATGTATTTTACTGATAAATTATTTTCTGCCTTTGCTTCATGCTTTATTTCCTTTTGAATGAGATGTTAAAATTTACACAACATAAGAGCTTAAAGTGGTGAATTTGAGACATAAATTTAGAGATTTTATCGATCATAATAGCCACTTACCAAAAATATTGCGTCTTTTAGTTCTGCTAATGTTGGAATAGTAGCCATAAAATATATCTAAAATTATCTTATTTGGTGATGCATTGAGCAATAAAAACACGCATCTCTAGAAGGATCAGTACTTCGAGGGAGTTTATATAATTTACTACAAAAGATGCCTTTAAATTGGCTATTGTAAAAAAAAAAAAATGTTACAATACATACTGTACATGAACGCATAAAAATCTTTTAACTTAATAACAATTTTCATTCACAATTTTGCATGTTTTAGAGGAGAGAGGCATCCGTGGGTTTCTTATTTATATGGAGTCATAATAACCCATGAATCTCTCATTGTAAAACACCACATATCTTCAAATGCGATACCCATCGAAACAAATGCACAGAATTTTTTAGTATCCATCAAAGCATGTAATGTTTTTGGCACAATATATGAGCAGGTTTTTATAAGAAGGGCCTGGATTATATCTTGCCTTTTTAAAGCTATAAGTAATTGCTTTAATTTGGTAGTCAGTTTTACATTCACATCTCTTTTCGAAGGATTTTATCTAATTTGTCACAGCAGATGCTTTTAAATTGGCTATTGTAAAAAACAATATTACCATTCATAATATAAATGAACGCATAAAGTTCTTTTAACTTGATAATAATATTCATTCACAATTTTACCTGCTTGAGATGATAGATGCTTTTGTAGATCTCTTGAGATAAATATCTCAAATCAAAAGAACCCATAAATTTCCAATTCTGCCTATTCTTCAAATGCGATTCCTATTGAGATAAATACACAGAATATTTTTATTATCCATTAAAGCATGTAATGGTTTTGGCACATTAAATAGGAAGGTTTTTAAAAAAAGGCTGGATTATATCTTAAACTTGTCCTTTCTAAAGCTAAAGGTAAGTCCTTTAATTCGGTAATCAATTATGCACTCATATTTCTGGTGGATTCCATGGTTTATGGATTTCGTGATAACACAGCCGTAATATAAAATTTTAAGAAGCGAAAGATTGTCCATTGTAAAATATAAAAATATTGTCTTTGAATTCAGATCCCACTGAAAGCAAATATCATAAAATCAATACAAACAAATATCATATCATTATCATCAAATATCATCAATATAACAAATATCAAATATCAATACAAACAAATATCATATCAAACATCATAAAATTTTGGATGTGGATTATAAATTGACACAAATTGGAAATGGAGCAAATATGAAAGATGGAAAAAAGCCGGATTATTACAAAACAAGACATGATTCTAGGTCTGCATGTGTACTAGAATTAGTTGTAAGATCTAGTATTAGGTGTAGATAATAATTAAGAATGCTTTGCAGATTTAAGTTTTGTTACTCTACGGTCATTTTTTGGCACTTAGGTTATTTAGACTGAGACCTACAGAGAAACCTGGACTTTGAATCACTAACAAACATCTGCCGGCAGGATTGAAACCTAAAGCCTTTAGTACCAAAGGCCAGAGGGCTAGCTAATTGGCCATCAGACCACATGCTTAGCAGAAGACTAAATTAATAATAAATTGTGATATTGGTCAATAGTTTTACCACGTATAGCAAATGCAAGATTAAAATTGAAAGTAAAAAATAATTTCTCTTTTCATTTTCACCATAGTTCTTAAATGCACATTTTCTTTCTGGTTTATACCATCTTAAATTTATAATGTACTATATATATAATCATCGACATCAAAAAGCTCTCTTTTAACTGATGAAAAGTTTTGCTAGTTTTCTGCCACGACTCTTAAAATGAAACAAAACTTAATTAATTAATTGGTATAGGGTACGCCAACGATCAGACGAGACGCATTATACGAGATCTTTTAGTTTTTGCGGATCGAAAGTTACGCCTGTGGATTATATAGTACTGAAGATTATAGACAGGTAATTACAGCACATCGAATTTATTTACGATCATAATTGGAGCTATGATATTATTAATTTTCCAACTAAAGTATAAATGTTATGGAAACAAGAAACAAGATAATACAAACACTTATCCTCTTTACCTTAATAATCATACTTTTTACTAAGGTAATTAATTTAATTTAGCTATTTGTTTTATATTCACGATATGACATTGCAAGAATGATCAATGCTTTATTGAGGTTCATATTATTTACCTCAAATCACAATCACATTGTCATAAAACAACTCTTAATGAACCATAAATTGGCCATTGTAAAAAAACAAATTTTTTATTCAAATGCAAATCCTGCTGTAGAAACAAACGCATGATGTTTATTTACGATCATAATTAGAGCTAGGCCCTTATTGATTTTCCACTAAAATATGAAAATGTTAACAGGAAACGAGAAAATACAAGCACTTTACCTTAAGAATCTTACTTTTTATTAAGGTAATTAATTTAATTTGGCTGTCTAGTTTATGTTCACAATATGGCATCACTGGAATGATCAATGCTTCAATGAACCTCATCATATTTACCTCAAATCATAAAACAACACTTAAGGAACCATAAATTGGCCATTGTAAAAAACCTAATGTTATATTCAAATGCAAATCCCACTGCAGAAACAAATGCACGGCATTTATTTACGACCGTAATTCGAGCCTCAGTAACCACTGCTCGCCCACTGGAGCGTGAAGTCTTTTGGGACAGGAAACGAACAAGGGTAAAAAGAAGCCAATGTTTTTATTACTTTTTACAAAAACAAATGGGAAAAACCTTCTTCTTTCCAGGGGTAACTTCCCCCTTTAATACCTTCAACGGCAAAAGAAAATCCACTGCACTCAATACCTACCTTATAATTTTGCCCACCGAGTTAAGGGTAAATCACAGCAGCACATTGTCATTCAAGCAGATCTCAACGATCAGTTCCAAGGTCCCAAGCCATTGTGAACCCTCCGAACGACAATTGTCCGGTAAAAATTACGTGAGGGGGTTGTTTATGAGACGAAATTGGACTCTTCCAGGCAAGAAAATAAAGTTTCACTTTAACACGTGCGCTGCTGTCTGGCTGAACGTACGATGTGGAGTCACGCAAGCATCGTTTTTCCTTTCGCTCGTTGAACAAATGCCTCTTCATCAAGATATGTCATATTTTTAGCCCTAATGGTGGAAATAATTTTGTCTTGCCACCTTTATTTTCCTTGGATGATGGCTGGCGAGAGTAATATGTCTTGTTCTGGACGGAATTGTGGCGGAAAATTCTATAAACATCGCGATTTGGCTGTCTTTTTCTGGAAACAAATCAACACATTCCGCATTTTTGTTTAAAAATTTGCTGTCACTTTGAATGTGATTTTTCAAACATTGATTTGGATAAAATCTAAAAACACTTACTTTTGAAATTGTGTTTCACTTTACTTATTAGTTTTTTTTTTTTTTGGGGGGTAAAGTGATAATTTGCTATTCCTATAATAGAATAGCAGATATTTTTCTTTGTAAAAGTAAACAAATAAAAATATGACTTTGTGTTTGAATATATTATATTATTTATGAATTATTGAATATATTTTAAATATTTTTAAAGATATATTATCTTATTTTTGACAACCAATTCTGTTTTAGACTTGATTATCAATAAATACTGCAACATTCACATTTAGGTGTCATTTATGTTTGTTAGCAAATAAATTGTCGATCTTTTATAGATAGTATCATGCTATAAGTGTTTTTCAAGCATTGATTTGAATAAAATCTAAAACACTTGCTTTGAAAATGCGTTTCACTTTACTTATTGTATTTTTTTTTTTGGGGAAGGTAATTTGCTCCTTATCATGAAATAGCTGAGGTGATATTTTATTATTTATGAATTATTGAATATATTTTAAATATTTTTGAAGACATATTACCTTATTTTTGACAACCCATTCTGTCTAGACTTAATCATCAATAAATATGGTAATATTCTCATTTAGGTGTCATTTATGTTTGTTAGTAAATAAATTGTCGATCTTTTATCTATAGTATCATACTGTAATGATTTTCAAGCATTGATTTGGATAAAATCTAAAATATTTGCTTTGAAAATGTGTTTTACTTTACTTATTGTATTTTGAGTGAAGAAAAAAAGGTAATTTGCTCCCTATCAAGAAAGAGCAGATATATTTCTTTTTGTAGAAGTAAAAAAAAAATTATGAATATATTTTTGAATACATTATATTATATATAAATTATTGAATATATTTTATATATTTTTGAGGACATATTATCGTATTTTTGACAACGAATTCCGTTTTAAACAAAATGAACAATAAACGTTGTAATATTCTTGTTTATGTGTCATCTATGTTAATTAGTAAATAAATTGTCTGTCTCCCATCGATTGTATCATGCTGTAGTTGTTTATATTTTTGACAATTCGCGTCACCAACATAATTAATTAATATTTAATTAATCTCTATTATTAATTCATTCTTTCATTCTTCTTCATTTTGAATATTATTCAGATGCTTTTGAATTAATGGGAAAAATACAAAAAGTTCATTAATGTATTGAAAATTGTATACTTAATTCGATACTCATCTCTCTTGCCTTTTAAAACTTTTTTCAATGCCGGAGCTAAGCTGAATGCTTACCCTTATTTGTTTTTGGACTATGTAACGGTTTCTGTTTTGGAACTGAGAGGCCTTGGTTAGAAACTTAACAAGTGAAACTAAATTAAAAGATATACTGGTATGTGCATGTTAAATCCATACCGGGTTTGTGGGAAAGAGCAAAAAATAGTGCGGATTCCAGATGGCATGCCTTAACATCTGAAAGTTCTTACCAATTTTTATGGAACAATGTGGTTCAGTCTATCAGGCCCAAATGATGCACCTTAAGAAATGCTGAACCTGCTACATAGTGGTCATCCTTAAAGAGATTATTTACTACAAATACTTTAAAATGAACTTCAAAATACTGGAATCTGAGAACAACAAATATTTAGAGGGGAGTGTTGTCTCCATTTGAAATGTACTACCGAAATTCAGAATGGACATCGTAGGTATGATATAAGTCTTCTCATTCCCCATCCCTTTAAATTCTTCGAATGGAATTTCTGGCATAACAATTTGATCTAAATTTTTCCTCTTTCAAAGATGATTACTGGGATTCAATTAGAATTTCAACGTGCTAATCATGAGGCCGCTCTTTCCTAATAATTTCCATTATATATGTGTTTATAGTATTTATATGCTTCTATTGGGCATTTATGTATTTTGATAATGCTTAATTGTCATATCCTAGTTTTGCACCCCCTCCCTTTTTTAACTTCTTTTCCTCCTATTAACTGTTTGCTTTACATTTTTTAATTCCTGCTAATCCTGTGATACTTTGTTTTATTATATTTGAATTCTGAGCAGATGTGCACTACATGCAGAGGTACTCGACTCTCCTATCCAATCTAGTACATTCATGTCCATAAATTAAGGATAATTCAGAATCACACAGAAATTGAACTCTAAAATAAACATTTCACCTGTAGAATTATCACACACATCTTGAAGAAGAATATGCAATTTACAGAAACCACCAGATGGCGTGGATAGTACGTCACAATGACGAGTGTGTAAGAGAGGGGTATATAAGGAATGGTGGCAAAAAGAAGTAAAATTTTTCACAAGCACTTTAAAAGCCTTTCAGTGCAATAACCGCATAGTTATGGCACAAAGGAAGCATTTGGATGATTTTATTAAAAGAATTATCGGACGACTGGAATGTGGACGTACCCAGCTGAAATATCCGAGGAACTTGGAATCGCCCAGAGTGTCATCTCCAGGCTTTGGCAACGATTCCAAGATGATGGTAATGTGAGTAGATGTTACGCCCCCGAGTTACAACGCCGAATGAGGACCGGTATTTAGCAGTTACTGCCAAAAGAAACAGACGGAGCACAGCATCAGACCTGTCTCGTCAGCTCTCTTCAGCTACCGGTACGACAGTTTCAAGGCAGACCGTCTTTATGCTCGTAGGCCTGTCAGATGTGTTCCACTTACCGCAACTCACTGTCGCCTGCGATTAACCTGGTGTAAAGCATGCATTGTGGACACCGCAACAGTGGTCTTGTGTGATGTTTTCCGACGAGTCCAGGTTTAGTTTGCAGTTGATTCTCGCCGGACTTTCATATGGAGAGCGCCAGGTACCCGTTTCCACCAAGAGAACACCATTGAACGACACCGTTACGGTGGCGCAGGATTCGTTTGGGGAGGAATTATCCTTGTTCTAGAACTGACCTGCATGTTCAGAGTGTAACGATGACAGTCTATCGGGATGTCATTCTGGAACAACATGTACGTTTGTTTCGGGGCGCCATGGGTGCTGAATTTCTGTTTATGGATGACAACGCCCGTCCTCACCTTGCAAACATTGTAGACGAATGCCTTCAATTGGAGGATATCACCCGTATGGATTGGCCAGCATACTCACCGGACTTGAATCCAATAGAGCATGTGTGGGATAGGCTTGGCCGACGAATTGTCCCACCTTTCGGAGGGCATTTCTTTGGTGTAATATTCCCCAAGATCAGATTGATAATTTGATACTCAGCATGCCTAGGCGTTGTAAGGCCTGTATTGCATCGTCCGGGAGACATACTCCATATTAACCATCCTACTAACCATGTTATACTGTTTTTTTAAATAGTTTTTTTTTTTTTTTTTTTTAAATTTGCTCCAGGGAGTAAAAATCGCAATTTTTATTAATTATGTCAAACATATAGCATCTTTTTTTTTGCTCTTTATCTTTTGTTTAATAAATAGACTTTACAAAGAAGTCAAATTTGTTTTGCTTCTGTCTCTTTCTTTGCCTGAACTTCATTATCTTTAATTTATGGACATGAGTGTAGTATGAGGCCGCTCCTTATCAAAATATGCTTGCAGTATTATTTGTTCTTAAAATTTAATGGCCTGAATCCATAATAACAGTAAAAAAAATTAAATCGCTCTCAGGAATGAAAAAACAGACATGACCACGATATGCAACTTCTTTTATGCATAGATAGTTATATTTATCTGTTTCATCTATTCTCTTGTAATACCGTAAAACAGATCACGTCGAATTATAATTGAATAAAAACTTATTTTGATTCATGGAAAATCATAATATTAAAAAGTCCTTTTTTTTTTGTTGCATTTTCAATATCATACGTATAAGTCATTGATTTCTTTAAGCTTGACTTTTATAAACGGTAGATTTTTAATTATTTTTAATTCACTAATGTATTTATGTTATATTCTATAAAATTGTAAAGAGATAGAAACAGAGATGCAGACATTATTGTAAGCTAAACAAATTCTTCGAAGCTTCAATATACAGTATTTCTTCGCTTTTCTTTTAAAAGAGTCATACAAATTGGTTTGTTTTTAATATTAATAGAAGTAAATTTCGATATACAACAGATAAGAATAATTCTCTATTTAAGATTTTATTAAGTAAAAATGTATCATTAAAATGTATAAAATACTTTATTTTATAATTCTGAATTTTTAACTAACATTGTTTTAGATAAAACTAGATTATATCGTACTTTCTGTATCTCTCCCTTTTTCATTGTCCTCCTGCTAGTGCCCTAATTGGCCTAAAGTGTACTCAAAAATGACCATAGAGACAAACCAAACCATCCAGCTTGTGCAATATAACGATCGGTTACCATATTTCCATAAAACAGGAATCTGCATCAGATGGTATCAATTTCTGAATCTCTTAATGGTACATTTCTGTTGCATACGCTATAAATAGCATTCAAGTATGGTGTCAATTAGACAAAAGAAACATTTCATTGCCAAAGTTTTCAGCAACTGACAGCTACATACAAAAGGGTTACTGTAACATTGACAAAAATAATTCTCAAAACATGAATCTGCTTTAGGTGGTATCAATTTCTGAATCTCTTAATGGTACATTTCTGTTACATATGCTATAAATAGCATTCAAGCATGGTGTCAATGGTAGACAAAAGAAGCACGTTTCATTGCCAAAGTTTTCCATCAATTGACAGCGACATATACAAACAGGGTTACTGTGACTGACGTTGACAAAAATAATTCTCATCCCCCTATGCAATTTTCAACTCATCTTTTGCTGCTCTCACTGTCAGGACGGAAAAACGGCGACAAGGTTCAGCGTCCAACGTAACGACTTAATACCTCCAGAGGTGTACACAATGAAGACAATTGGATGCCCCCAGGAAATGCATGGATGGCGTGCATCCCGTGCGTGCACACCGACTACGCTGGAAGCCTGTACCTGTCCCATCCCCTGTATTGTTTACAAAACAGCCTGCCATTATAAATTACGTAAATGGAGTAGTTAAAACCGGAAAGGTATCCATCTTGTTCGCAAACTAACATGAGATCCGACACCGAGGTGTATCTCATTGCGTTGTGCAAGAGTTCATTCATTTTTGTCTTGTTTCGTCACTCGCTTTGCTTCCCTGTGATTGATGAATTAGAGTACTACATTAGTTATGTTTTATTCATTACCTGCTCATTGTGTCCTTATGTGGTGGCCCTTCAAACTTCGTTTGCTGGTTTAAAGGGTGTGTAATCCACACCGTAAAAGATACTCACGGATGGGTTTTGTGTGTGTCTTTGAATATGCCATTATCTCAGCCACTCTTTCGAACAATAGTGTTATTAATGTGCTTATAAACATCTTCGTAATGCAGCATTAATTAATCAAGGAATGCCATATATTCCTCGTTTAGAAATGAATATTCATTATGCTGTTACTTTTTTTAAATTGCTTCCCTGTAACTTTGTTGTACTCTGAATCATGGGATTTATTCCGCTTATGTTTTTATAATTTTTTTTACATTTAAATTATAATTTTTTACATTATTTTTTAATTTTTTACATTAAGATTTATTATAATTTTTATACTTTAGCATTTTTATAATTTTTTACATTAAGATTTATTATAATTTTTGTATACTTTAATATTTTTATAATTTTTACATTAAGATTTATTATAATTTTTATAATTTTAATTTATTTTTATAATTTTTTATAATTTAATATTTTTATAATTTTTACATTAAGATTTATTATAATTTTTGTATTTTTTTTTTACATTAAAGTTTATTATAATTTTTATACTTTTATATTTTTATAATTTTTACATTAAGATTTATTTTAGTGTGTAAGTAATTTTAAATATTTAGTTTACAAATATAGCATTTATTACTTTCGACTTACTTGTATAACGGACTTATATGTCTCATATGTTAGAAGTTTGTAAATAAAATAAATGTGAATATTCATTATGCAGTTTTGTTTTTAAATTAAATTGCTTCACTGGTACTTTGTTGTACTCAGAATCATGGGATTCGCGCCGCTTATGTTTTAATAATTTTTTACATTAACGATCTTCAAAGATTTATTTTAGTGTGTAAGTAATTTTAAATATTTAGATTACTAGTACAGATATATAAATTTATTTCTTTTAAAATGGAGTTGTATAATTACATGTCTCGTATGTTAGAAATTTGAAAATGACAAGAAATAATCATTATTTTTCATGCAGATTCTATCAAATATTTAATAATTCTATGAAATATAAATATTGAATATTTCGCAGAATAACAAGTTTTTAAGCATAAGACGTTTATATATCAGTGAAATGCAAATATCTAACGAAATTGCATTTTTTAAATTAAAATGTAGCAATTTAGTTTTTTTTTTTTTTAATTTCGTCATCCCATTCTTACATATGTCTACTTTGTTTTTAATATTTAATTTTAATAGCTTCGAATTTTCTCTAAATAATACTCATGACAGATACCCTATAAATCTATATAACTAAAAGTCCTTGCTTTAATCTCGGAAGAGAAGTGGAAAAGGCTACGAACATTCCAGATGCCACTCCTAAGGGTTAGTTCCAGATTACCGTTATTGTCTTCTAAAGTGGCTTTAATTTTAGCAGTGCCTTGTTTAATAACGTAAAGATAAAAGTTGTTTAAAATTTAGAGTGCCTGGGGAAAGGAATCATCTCCTTAGCTGCAATTACATAATTAATTAATGTTTTCCGTACTAATTATAACAAATTTTACTTAAAATGAAGAAATATTTAGAAAAAGAACACTTTGCTAAAGGACGTTGCATAATAAGGATTTGCAATGAAAATACATTAGAAGTAATGCGTGCATTAGAAGTAATTCTTAATTTTAAATAGCTGATCCCATGAATTTTAGCAATTTCCTCATTTAATGCTTAATTAATGCAAGTTGTGTACCCTTTTATCGAAATTTGTCAAAATGATATGCAAGTATTTTACCCGTTTTGTAACCCTTTAGGTCATCCTGGAAAAATTATCTTTCCATTATCATGCATTTTTTTATCCACTCTTTTTGTCTTATCAAAACTTTCTAAATAACTAATGTGCTGTGTGTAAAAAGTCTCCATTCTTGATGGCTGATAAACACCTAATGTGCAAAAATATTTTATTTCCTTTTTCTGCTAGAGACAGTAAGATCCACTATGATTAATTTCTCAACTAATTAACGATAAGATCACATGATGTGTGGTCTTCTTTCAAGCCATTTTTTCATTAATATTATAATTTAACCAAGAAGAAAGGCTTTGAAAACAGCCCTTTTTTTTTTTTTTAATGCTATTTAGTTAATTCTCTGTCAAAGCTCAAAATGGTTGTGTATTTGACGCACATTAACATCACAAAACTTCCCTTGATTGCTCAGTGGATTGGTGTGATTTGTCGCTCTGCGGTCCTTTTTGTGCACACTTTCGGCTAATTAGACCGGCAAGTTTAACGTAGATTCCGAACCGCTAATAAACATCCATACCACGCAGGATTCGAAGCTGAAGGCGGTAATGACAAAGGCCAGATACTAGCCAATTGGGCATCAGGTCGCTTTTAATGTTGGATTTGCAAAACATTTATTGCGAACCAGTGCTTAAAGTCGCCAATTATCACCTAAAGTTCATTTTCTTAGAAAGAACATTTGCATTATCTTCTTCTGTTTAAATCCCTATTGATTAATTAACTATAGTTCAAGAATGCCTGTTACTCTCTATTTTTAAATTTACAATTTCGTATTGCTTTTCTACACCCTTTCATAATGTAGTAATAGGAGTTTAGAAAAATGCATCCAAAACAATCAACGCATTGTCGCTCTTTTTCACTGACTTTCCCACAAACTCTTTCTTTATCAGCACTTTCAAATGATTGCGACGTTGATTAAATTACTTGCTGATTGATAGATTTGCAGAATTCTCAATATATAATACTTAAGCACATTTTCTTGGAAAAAAAAAACTTTTTATGGTATGTTTTCCTATAATTCTTCATTATTTATTTAAAGATGTAGCCATGATGAAATGTTACACTCTTCTATGTCACAATTGGTACTTTAGGGATACTATTCCATACATTTTATAACTTAAGAAGAGATCGAAAAGGAAAAAATTGCCATTAGCATGAAAGGATTATTGTTCTTTTTATCACCTTTGTATTCAATTCATTTCTTTCCAAGACTTCTAAATGGTCGCTGCGTTGATTGGTGCAAATTGACAACCTCAAATTATAAATCAATATCAATATCTCCTCAAATCTATCTGATTGATAGATTTGCAGTATTCAAAATATGTAATACTTAAACACATTTTCTTAGTAAAAAATATATGTGTATAAATAAATTATAGTATGTTTTCCTTTAATGCTTCATTATCTATTTAATGATGTAGTCATGATGAAATGTTACACTCTTCTATGTCACAAATGGTACTTTAGGGATACTATTCCATACATTTTATAACTTAAGAAGAGATCGAAAAGGAAAAAATCGCCATTATCTTCAAAGGATTATTGTACTTTTTATCACCTTTGTATTCAATTCATTTTCTTTCCAAGACTTCTAAATGGTCGCTGCGTTGATTTGTGCAAATTGACAACCTCAAATTATAAATCAATATCAATATCTCCTCAAATCTATCTGATTGATAGATTTGCAGTATTCAAATGTAATACTTAAACACACTTTCTTAGTAAAAAATATATGTTTCCTTTAATGCTTCATTATCTATTTAATGATGTAGTCATGATGAAATGTTACACTCTTCTATGTCACAAATGGTACTTTAGGGATACTATTCCATACATTTTATAACTTAAGAAGAGATCGAAAAGGAAAAAGAAAAGCATTAGCATCAAAGGATTATTGTTCTTTTTATCACCTTTGTATTCAATTCAAGACTACCAAATGGTCGTCGCTTTGATTGGAAGCAAATTACTTGCTGATCGATAGATTTGCGGTATTCAAAATATATAATGTTTAAGCACACTTTCTTGGTAAATTTTTTAATGGTATGATTTCCTTTAATTCTTCATTATATATTTAATGATATAGTCGTGATGATATGTTATACGAGCTCTATGTCACAATTGGTACTTTAGTGTCACCATTCCATACATTTTGTAACCTAAGAAGAGATCGAAAAGGAAAAACATTGGCATTAGCATCAAAGGATTATTGTTCTTTTTATCACCTTTGTATTCAATTCAAGACTTCCAAATGGTCGCTGCGTTGATTGGTGCAAATTGACAACCTCAAACCTCCCCATTCCTTTTTGATTGGTGGATTTGCAATATGCAAAACAGTTATCGCGAACAAGACCCGCTTGGGCACACTTTCTTGGAAGGGAAATTTTTACGATGTCTTTTCCTTTAATTCCTCATTATTTAATTAGCGAGAAGGTCAGTACAAGGAGCTTTGTACGACGAAGAGAAACAAAAAATAAAAGTTTTCTTTTTATTTCTTTCTTCTTTGCCGTTTCCTTTCATTTAAAGAGTCGCTGTGTGAGTTCCCCGGTGAGTTAACGCCGTCCCGAAAAAAAAAAAGCTCATTGTGGCAATTGAAACAATTACTGCTTTAAGTGCCTTGTTGACATGAATTTAAGTGTCAGCAAATGCAGAGATGCCATCTTCTTCGGTTATAAAATACGGGGAAGGAGGAATGACTTTGGGTTTGTAAAAAAGAAAAAAAAAAAAAAAAAAGGATTTGCCGTGAAAGAAATGCTGTGATGAAAGCAATTGCTCGATGGATATGTTTCTAAAAATGAGTTTATGTGACTTAGCTATTAAATAATAGAAAAAGATAACTTGTCTGTATTTTTGTAAGTATTTAATATGTAATTATTTTTCTCCAAAAAATTCTTTGTGCGAAGTTCATTGATAAAACTTTTACTAATTAAGTATTTTAGCCCATTGTATCATCATCAGTGCTAAAATGTATATACAAACATATATACGTATAAAGTATATGTATATATATATATATATATACATAGAGACACATACACATACACATATATATTATGTATATATATATATATACATACATAATGTATATGTGTATGTGTCTTGTCTTATATACATATATACATATATATACATACACATATAGTCATATGTATATACGTACACAATGTATCATACTATTCATGGTACATTGTGTATGTATCATACATGTATGTATCATATATGTATGATGTACGATGTATAATGTATAGAATTTCCAAAAACGTTTCTAAGCATTCTTGATTTATGCCACTTCTCAAGAAGCCCTGTGGCAAGCTTTAATAAATGCATTTTACTTATATGTATATTCTAATTTGCTAAGAATTCTAACAAGTACGAATGATTTTTTTTTTTAATAGATAGTTAATAAATAAAACAAATATTTAAATCCACAAAAATGCAGTTGAACAGATTTAACTAATTATAATCAGTCGATGATGGCCGGAATCGATGAACCCGGGTATCATTGTACATTGTGCAAAATTCTTGATCAAACTGGACGTCCTCGTTGGTTCTTGAATAAGAAAGACTTATCAAAAATCATTTACATATGTAAAAAACCGCAAGTGGAATTCAAATTCTTTAAAACATTACGTTAAAAGTAAATAAAAGTATGAAACACCCTCAGTGCATCGTTGGCTTTCAAAATGATGAAATCCTTTGCATCTATAATCGGACACGTGTATACAAATCTATCCTTTGGCCATGATCTACATATGCTTTATATGCACACCAGCTCTCACTTTTTTTTTTTTTTTTTTTTTTTTTAATATACTCCAGCGATAATTACCATCAACTGACTCGTTTCAAGATGGTATGAGAATCACCCAAGGATGTCCAACCAATGGTCGCAGAGGATTTGCTGGACCGGGGTGAACCCCTTTCCCTCTCAACGAGGAAATGCGTGATCGGAATACCGACCTGGCCCATTGTAAGATCTCTGCCTATTAACAATAGTGGACGAGGGGGAAGGGGGATGGAGTCGAGTCCATTCATGCTGCACTTGAGGATGTTAAAAGATAAGTGTGTAAAGGTTTAGATTTAGACGATGCAAGTGCAGATTTCTGAGTATTGTGGGAATGGGAATCAATGAAAAAAAATTAGGTATCGCTTTTCTTTGTTGGTATTAATATAATCTTTTACAACTTTTTTTCAGCAATTATGGAGGATGTCTTAATCTTCTTGAAAAAAATAGGGATTGGAGAGTTGATAATTGAAATACTCCATGGACACGAGGCGTTCTTGTATGAATTTTGGAAGTTTTTGGTTGGTTGGTTGTTTTGAGTGATGTGCTCTTTAAAAATAGCATCCCTATCTCGCTATTATATAGATAAAAAAATGTTTTTCGATAATTCTTTTTTTCTAACATAGCATAAAACTGAACTGCATAAATATATAGTCTGTGAAAAACGCTCTTTGATTTTGAAATAAGAAATCTGTAGATCTAGAGAATGCGATTTTAAAATCTGTAGATCTGAATATCTGCATATTTTAAAATTTATATTGACGGCGTATCTTTTTCAGCTCCCATTTAATCAATATTTACAAAAAAATGGTTTGAATTTTTGTTATAAAAGTTATGTTCAGTGTAAAAGAAATTCATTAAAACATTTCATTCACAGTTGTTTAAAATATTAAATAATAACAATAAATAAATAAAAAATGTTTACATATAATTTGTATATTGATTATATGTGTTAATATTTCCCAGTAATTATGTGATTAATATAAAATATTTGGTTCTATTGAAAGTGTAGATAAACCAAATGTATTTGTTAATCTTTAAATGAATATAAATAGTATCCCAAATTAACTATTGATAAACGTTTATTACTTATTCATTAAATATATTCTATAATTTTTTGTATCTATAATTATTTATTATATATTAATTATGTATATGTTTTATGTTATTTATTATATATTATTTTGTATTAATTATGTATCTATAATATATTCTATAATCTTTTGTATTATATATGTTAATATTTCCAGTAATTGTTTGAATAATATAAAATATTTGCTTCTTTGGAAGGGTTAATAAACCAAATGTATTTATTATTAATAAATGAATTGAAATAGTTTTCCAAATCAACTATCGATAAATATTTATTATTTATTCAATTCAAAATGCGTACTGCGAGTTTATTCAAATTGCAATTTATTTAAAAGTTATTAGCACAAATTAACTTTAAATTTTATTTTGATATCCCTTATCTCTTAATTTTAATTGAGCTTCACAATTTACGCAAGAGAAATAAATTTTGAAATAATTTGAATTTATTTTAAAAATTGGGTTTTGGTTTTTTTCTTTGAAAAATTGTTGTGCAATTTATAGTAAACTACGTAATATTTATAAATGCTTTTGATTTGCATTAATTCGGAAAATGTCTTTCGTTGAAAAACTATTAAAAAAATAAACGTTTATAAATGTTAATTTATTTATATTATTTAACTATTAAAACGTTTAAAAAATTTTTTCTTTCATTTTGTTAGGAATCAACAATTGTTTTTCACAAAAATTTAAACAGTTCTTGAAAAAGTATAAATACTGTTGTTTTGAAAAATATTTTCACGATTCATAAACGTTTATTCTTCACATATGAAATAAATTCCAAGTTACCCATTACCAGCACAATCTCTATTCTTAAAAATGCCAATAATTCAAAATAAAACATATATTTAACGAATAAAAAAATAAGAAAGAATATGAATGTATTTATTTTAAAAATATGTAGTATTTATTTTTAAATTATAAGAGAAACATTTACTTTAAAGGAATACTGCATTTTTTAAGACAAAACAAATCAAAAGATGCGAGATATTTACATTCCATTTTTAAATTAGTTTTCCTTAATGCAAATGTTAATATTTATGTTTTGAAAGTAATTATTTAAATAGGCAAAAGAGATTTCGGTCGAAAACTGTCTGGAAAGCAAGATTAAGTGTAAACTTTTATTATTAAAACATTGCTTACTGAATTAGCGACTGCATATTATTTTTAAATAAAGTGTTATGTTAGCGAAAATTCATATGGGGTTGCATTTCAGCTGCCCATGACAACAATGATTCACGTTTTTAAACAAAAACACACATGTCTGGAACGAAATTACAGAAAGATAAACCCAAGTTCAACGACTAAAATAAAATAAATAAATGATAAAAATAAAAAAAAAAAATGGATAAATAGAATAAAAGATAACATAACCAAAATGTCGACGAGTACGAAACCATGATATCCATTGGCACGCGAAAAATTTCAAGGTCATGAGCATTTTCCACTCGCAGACTCTCCAAAGACCACGTTTACAACCATTTATTATTATTTTTGTAACATTTCACTTGCTTTGTTTTGTCCCTCTGATAAGTTACGGCTGATAAATGCAAAAAAAAAAAAAAAAAAAAAAAAAAAAAAGTGCGTTTCTGCTGCCACTCACCTGAAACGAAATTTTATTTTTTTTTATTATTATTATTTCCCAACATTTGAAAGCAACGTTTTGGCACGTGACTCTGAAATGTTTAAGAACACGTACTGAGAAAACAAGCTGACACGCCCATCGGTAAGCCGTTTCCTGTTTATTAGATCATCGTTACTAGCTCATTAAGATAACGTTTATCGTCAAAATGAAGAGATAATGGATATTTTAAAGATATAGATGCACTGACTTGAGAAAGCAGTGGCCCCTATGTACTTATTGCTCGCCTCACAAAAAAATATCTTCAAAAATTATTAAAAAGAAAGATACATTTTAACCAAATAATATTAGTACTGGCTCAATTATAAATTTTCCGACAGAAAGATAATTGGTTAAATAATAACACAAAAAAGTAAAAGAGGACATTTTATCTATATATCTATCAATATATATATATTACAAGTGTATCTTGTTATTTCTCTGTCAATTATTAAAGACAGCGAGTTCCATAGGTAAGCCGTTTCCTATTTATTAGAGCATCGTTATTAGCTCATTACGATAACATTTATTGTATAAACAAAGAGATAATGTAGAACAATAATAATAGTAACAATAAATATATATAATAGAGAACAATATATATATATATATATATATATATATATATATATATATATATATATATATATATATATATATATATTATATATTACTATACCCTGTTGTATCTCTGTAAATTATAAAAGAAAGCGAGTTCCATCGGTAAGCCGTTTCCTGTTTATTAGATCATCGTTACGAGCTCATTAAGATATCTTTTATCGTAAAAACGAAGAGATAATGGATATTTTAAAGATATGCAAAAGAGAAAGCAGTGGCCGTTTTATACTTAATGATCGCCGCACACAAAAATATCGTCGAAAATTATTTATACACCTTTATTTAATTTCTTTATAAATAATAAAAATAAATAATAATAAAGTTGGAAAATAATTTGATACAGAATATTAATAATTATACTAATTTACTAAGCATTTTATTATTGTTTCCTATCTATTCTATCCTATCCTATCAATCTATATATATCCTATTTATTCCGTAAGCCGTTTCCCATTTATTAGATCATCGTTACTACCTCGTTAAGATAACGTTTATTGTAAAAATGCAGAGAAAATGGATATTTTAAAGACAGAGACGCACTGACTTCGAGAAAGCAGTGACATTTGTATACTTGCTGATCGCAACACAATAAAATATCTTCGAAAATTATTTATATACTTTTATTTAATTTCTTTATAAATAATAAAAAAATAAATAATAATAAAGTTGGTAAATAATTTGATACAGAATATTAATAATTATATTAATTTACTAAGCATTTTATTATTTGATTCCTATGTATTCTATCCTATCCTATCAATCTATAATCCTATTTATCTCTCTATATATATCCTATTTATTACGTAAGCCGTTTCCTGTTCATTAGATCATCGTTACGGGCTCATTAAGATAACTTTTATTGTAAAAATGAAGAGATAATGGATATTTTAGAGATATAGATGCACTGATTTCGAGAAAGCAGTGGTCCTTATATACTTAATACTCTTCCGCACAACAAAAAAATTATTTACATACATTTATTTAATTTTATAAATAATAAAAAATAAATAACACCAAATAAAACAAGTTGGTAAATAATTTCATAATAACTACATAATATTACATTAATTTACTAAGCCTTTTATCATTTGACTCAGTTTTTTGTATTGGATTGTCCCATATGAAATGAACTTTTGAGCACACAATTTTTAAAAGATCCCAAATCACTACAGATTCCTCTGCTTTATTTATTTATTTATAACGATTTCAACCTTTCAAAGGAGTGGGCCTTTACGATTATTTCTATTCATCCTGGAATCATCTAAACTTATTGAAAATAAATAGCAATACTTTGGTGGCTCAGCATTGTTTTTAGGATGAAGTGGAGTAACATTCAAAAATTGCCCCTTGGAATTATCATAAATTAATCTGAAAAGTAATTATAATTTAATTATTTAAAAATATCATCATTTAAGATTATTCCTATTCATCCTATTACTATTGTTATAAAATAGACGGCATCGAATAAAGTATTTTTTTAATATATAAATGTTGTAAACTGAAATATTGAAAACTGAAAATCGTTCAAAAATTATCTATTTATGAAAGCAGAATTGAAATATCATGAGATGAACCGCTAGAAAAGTCATGGCGTTTCGCTATCTGTTCAATCCTGTTTTAAAAGCTTTCCGTTCGATTGTGCTTAAATAGATTACACTAGTTCATTGCATTGTACTCCTCGTCCCATTGATCCTATGACGTAGTGCACATTTCTAAGCCTTAGTTTAATATTTGTATGCATGTTAGTCGTGGTAAAAAGGCATTTTACGTCAAAATTTTGCGAATTTAATATTGTGCAATGCATGCCTTTTTTGCTTGTTAATTTCTATCCAAGGGTCCTTGAACTCGTCTTACGAAAAGAGTTTTAGTAGCATATAAGTTGAACGAGAAAATAATCGATATCGATTTTCTGATCCATTATTAAATTTAGCATTTCCTTTTCGTGTAAATGTATGCATTAAATTATGGTTTTATTAGTTATATTTGTCATCACCATTATGAACAGCACATTGTTCATATGAGACATTCGTTGTTATACATGAAACATTGTAACATTACATTACATTGTTACACATAGAATTTCAAATACCTGTCAAATTCTGTAAACCTTTAATTCTGTGATAATAAAATATACGTTGTTAAAATACTGAACGGTAACATAATTTTAAATAAGTATTAAAACCTCCTTAGAGGTGCGTACCTATTACTGCTGAAAAAAAAAAAAAAAATAGATTCGATTATACTAATGGAGGTGTATGAGTGTTTTGCATTAGCTCTGGCTGGGAAAATTGTCTAGAATTTCTTCAATATGGTACGAGGCGTGTTAAAATCTGGTTTGCATTGGCAAATTTCACTATCCGTGTCTGCGAAAAGGATTGTTGTTATTATGTCACTTCCATTTCATTATTTCCGTTATCACTGACGTTTTCGTATGTAGAGAGTTTTAAAAAGTCTTCTTTAATTTCTGTTCTTCTGTAGATAATTTTAAAAGTCTTATATAATTTCTGTTATTATGTAGACAATTTTAAAAATTTCTGTTCTTCTGTAGGTAATTTTAAAATTCTTCTGTTACCTGAGTTCCACTGTAGATAATTATAAAAGTCTTTTGTAACTTTTGTTCTTCAGTAGATAATTTTAAAAATTTCTGTAATTTCTGTTCTTCTATAGATAGTTTAAAAGTCTTCTGTACTTTTGAAGATAATTTTAAAAGTCTTCTGTAATTTCTGTTCTTCTGTAGATAATTTTAAGAGTCTTCTGTAATTCCTGTTCTTCTGTGGATAGTTTAAAAGTCTTCTGTAATTTCTATTTTTCTGTAGATAAATTTAAAAGTCTACTGCCATTTCTGTTCTTCTGCAGATAATTTAAAAATCTTCTACAACTTCTATTCTTCTGTAGATAGTTTAAGTCTTCTGTAATTTCTGTTCTTTTCTAGATAAATTTAAAAGTCTGCTACATTTACATATAAATATTTTTCGTCAAAGAGCATTCACTTTGATGTATGTGCCTTTACAAGAATCTCTACAAGCTCCACCCCTTTAATGAGGGTAAAGCATCCGAAACCCTTAATGAAAACACGACACGACTTGTACAGAAACCTTTCACCCATAATCGTGCTACAGAAAACACGTGAGACCGAAAACAGTTCCATAATTCATGAATCTGTCACCATCCATTCCTGGCACGAAAGGAACACCTAACAAACCTCCAGCATCGTCGAAAAAAATTCTAAAAACGAAACACTTTTATTCGACACCCATTTTCACGCCATTCATCGTTAGTCGGTTTTTAAAAACACTTTTCTTTTTTTTTTGGCCCTTCCCCTATCTGTGCAAAAACTGCGCGAGATGTAATCGCACCGAGTGCACAAAATTAGATCTCCAACTTCGAGAAGGACTCTGTTCCCAGAAAACCAGCGACAGGACGACAAAAAGTGCGAAAAACGGGTGAAGGACCCTCTAAAAGCGTGTGTGCAGGCACTAAGCCTAAATTTAGAAAATGCTTCACAGTTTTATAATAGAGAGGTATTTTACGACAAGGATTAGCATTTATTTACGTTCATTACCTCGCTTTCATCATTCCACGGTGTCGGCGTGTAACTAATGTGGTTAAGGGTGGTTCATGTGAGCGGTTATGTCTAGGCATCAGCCCAAGAATGTTGTCATTGCTCGCGGATGACTGTCTTGCAATTCATCTTCGGAGTCTGGGGCGGTTTTTTCTTCTTAGGAGCACATTTTGTTTTAAAACGGATTTCAGGAGGTATAACGGAAGAAAGAAAAATATCAAATAAATTATCTCGAAATTAATGTGAAAATGCAACTTCTTGCATTCTTTTATATATTTATTTATTTTAACTTTTCAAATGAGTAGACATAATATGATTATTCCTGTCCATCTGGAATCAGCTAAACTTATTGAAAATAAGTACCAATACTTTGATGGGTCAGCGTTGTTTTTAGGATAATGTGGAGTAACATTCAAGGGTAATTGCCTCGTGATATTATCATGATTAATCTGATAAGTAATGATAATTTAATTATTTAAAAATATCATAAATTAATATTATTCCTGTTCATTCAGGAATCAGCTAAACTTATTGAAAATAAATAGCAACATTTATGTGGGCAAATTAGCAATACTGAATAGGTGGGTCAGTGTTGTTTTTAGAATAATGTGGAATAAATTCAAGGATAATTGCTTCTCATGATATTATGATGATTAGTGTGATAAGCAATGGTAATTTAATTATTTAAAAATATTATAATTTAATTATTTAAAAATATCTTTATTGAAAATAAATAGCATTATTCCTGAATAGGTGGGTCAGTTTATCCAGATATTATCTGCTAAACTTGTGGAAATTAAATAGCACAATAATTTGGTGGGTCAGCGTGACTTTTATGATAATGTGGAGTAATATTAAAGGGTAATTGCCTCGTGATATTATCATGAATTCATCTGAAAGTAATAATAATTTAGTTATTTAAAAAATATTATAATTTAAGATTATACCCATTCATCCAGGAATCAGCTGAACTGTTTTTTTTTTCTTTGAAACACATTTGTTTTAAAACGGATTTCACGAGGTATAACGGAAGAAAGAAAAATAAGTAAAATAAATTACACGAAAATTAATGTGAAAATGCAATTTCTTGCTTTCTTTTATTTTATTTATTTATTTTTAACATTTCAAATCAGTTGGCATATACGATTATTGCTATTCATCCACGAATCAGCTGAACTTATTTAAAATAAGTAGCAATACTTTGGTGGATCAGGGGTTGTTTTTAGGATAATGTGGTGTAACATTCAAAGATAAAATTGCCTCGTGATATCATCACGAATTAACCTGACAAGCAATAATAATGAAATTAAAGAAATAGATTATTATTACCTTCTCAATTATTAATTTTTGAACATGTAAAATAAATGGTTAAATAATAGCACATTAAAGAGGAAATCCTATCATTAAATACGAAACATATAAGTGTTTCGCATATAATCATAGGGTTTCCTCTTTATTTTATCCATTAGTATTTAACCATTTATCTTAAATGTTAAAAGTTTATAATTGAGGCAGTACTAATATTGTTTATTGTTTGGTTAAAATATATTTTAAACTTTCTTGAATAATTAAATTATTATTGCTTGTCTTATATACACTCATGTCCATAAATTAAGGATAATGAAGTTCAGGCAAAGAAAGAAACAGAAGCAAAACAAATTTGACTTATTTGTAAAGTCTATTTATTAAACAAAAGGTAAAGAGCAAAAAAGATGCTATATGTTTGACATAATTAATAAAAATGGCGATTTTTACTCCCTGGAGCAATTTCAAAAAAAGAACCTATTTACAAAAACAGTATAACATGGTTAATATGATGGTTAATATGGAGTATGTCTCCCGGACGATGCAATACAGGCCTTACAACGCCTAGGCATGCTGATATCAAATTATCAATCTGATCTTGGGGAATATTACACCTCTCATCAAGCAATGCCCGCCGAAGTTCCGGTTGACAGGTGGGAGGTGGGTTGACGGCTGCAATTCGTCGGCCAAACATATCCCACACATGCTCTATTGATTCAAGTCCGGTGAGTATGCTGGCCAATCCATACGGGTGATATCCTCCAATTGAAGGCATTCGTCTACAATGTTTGCACGGTGAGGACGGGCGTTGTCATCCATAAACAGAAATTCAGCACCCATGGCGCCCCGAAACAAACGTGCATGTTGTTCCAGAATGGCATCCCGATAGATGTGGCTTGTCATCGTTACACTTTGAACATGCAGGTCGGTTCCGGAACCAAGAATAATTCCTCCCCAAAAAGAGCCATCCTGCACCACCGTAACGGTGTCGTTCAATGGTGTTCTCTTTGTGGTAACGGGTACCTGCCGCTCTCCATATGAAAGTCCGACGAGAATCAACTCAAACTAAACCTGACTTTTGGGAAAACATCACACAAGACCACTGTTGCGATGTCCACAATGCATGCTCTCTACTCCAGGTTAATCGCAGGCGACAGTGAGTTGCGGTAAGTGGAACACATCTGACAGGCCTACGAGCATATAGACCAATGTGCCCTAAGCGTCATACACGGTCTGCCTTGAAAAAACTGTCGTACCGGTAGCTGAAGAGAGCTGACGAGACAGGTCTGATGCTGTGCTCCGTCTGTTTCTTTTGGCAGTAACTGCTAAATACCGGTCCTCATTCGGCGTTGTAACTTAACAAAAGAAAAAATTTTATTCATTCTTAGGTGTAAGTTTCTTTTAACTTTTTTATCATGTAACTTCAAAGAAAACTATTAAATGTTGCAATAACGTTGTATCTAATTTTTTGAATATTTACTGATTTTAAATTTTAACTAAAACTATATAACTTATAATTATAACATATGTGTACGATAGTTTCCAAAACTTAAGGAAAATTACGATTATACGACCCACAATAAAGTAAATTTTAATAAAAATTAAGCATTGTATGTAAAAAGTAATGCTGCAGCAAAATATGATATGCAAGTAAAACTGAAGACGTTTAGCATCAATGAATACGTCGCTAAAAACAGGCTTTAAAAGTGTCTACAGTTTCTGGAAGTAAAAATAGCAGAGAAAAAGTAAAATTTCGAGACAGCCTTAGATAGCCATATTAGATACATCTAATGATAATATATGCTCGACATTATTTATCTGAAGAATTCCCATGGTGACTCATTGAGAGATTAGAATAGAGTCAGAGTTGGTTCTATATAACCAGATATTAAGAGTGTGATCCCTTCTATCGTTGTGGGCAGTGAAAAACTTTTCTACGAATAGAATCATTTTAAGGTGGTGTAAACGGAAAAAAATTTAGAGCTTCTATTTGCAGCTAATTACAAAAAAACGGAGTACCACTATACTCAAGACTATACCACAACTCAGACCTTCCCTCGTAGCAGTCAATGGAAGACTGGTTTCGACCACAATTGTTTGCAGAAGATTTCACGAAGAAATCTATAAAAAGTGTCCAGCTTTGTATGTCTCCCTCACATCAAGCCAACAATATTACAGGTTTAATTGGTCACGAATATATATATCAATTAGAGGGCAAGTCAATGGAGATCTCTTTAAATAAGTCTAGATTTTGTTTGCAGAGTGATTCGAGAAGATTGCTGGTCTGGTTTTAGCCGAATCACATTCATGAAGAAGACAGATTTGGTGGGTGTGTATGTCCGTAAACAGGTATCTCTTTGGATGGCCGCTCTGACCTGTATCGACGCAAGAGGCATCGTTACAGCTCAATTATATAGAGACGACATTCTTGACTAAGCTGTTCGTCCTATACAGAAGCAATTGGGTGACACCTTCACCCTAAAATATGTTAATGATTGACAATGCAGAGCTTGGTTGGTTGAAATTATCTTCATGAACAGATGGTCTAATTAGCCTGAAGTGTTCAAAAAATGGAAGTAAAGCGACAAACCATACCAATCAAGAGCAGATTATTGAGCTTATGGATTGGCAAACACGTTCTCGGACTTGAATTTCAATGAACATATTTGTGATGCTCTAGGGCAATGTATTGCAGCTCTTAACTCACCCCTTTTAACCCTTCTGGATTTTCGAAACTGTCCTGACACATTAATGAGAATTGATGTCGCTCGAGTTATTAAATACCATCGTTTAAAACATTGAGTATCTCTGTCGTGGCGGTATAGCTATTAAGAGCGATCACACTTCACATTGAACTTAGATGCTATGTTTTTTATGTTCTATGTTTCTATTTCGTGTATTTTCAAGGATTGAAATTAACTCAATTGTATTTCTTAGGCTCCTAATTTGAGAAGCTATTTTATGTATTTGTAAAAATTGCTGTGAAGCATAGATTGATGAACGTTTTTGCCAAATTTCAACTTTGCGTATTTTTAAAAATTGTTGTGAAGCATAGATTGATGAACGTTTTTGCCAAATTTCTACTTTGTGTATTTTTAAAAATTGTTGTGAAGCATAGATTGATGAACTTTTTTGCCAAATTTTTATTTGTGTATTTTTAAAAATTAAAATAACCCTAACGTATTTTAACTTTTTGCGCTTTTTGTGTATTTAACCTATTGTATTTCTTTTGAAAACACAGGTTAATGAACATTTTTGCCAAATTTGTATTTCATGTATTTTTAAGAATTGAAAATAACTCTATTGTATTTCTTTTGCTCCTAATTTGTGAAGCACGGGTTGATTAACGTTTTTGCCAAATTTGTATTTTGGGCATTCTTAAAAATTGCCAATAATCCTATTGTATTTCTTTGGTGCCTAATTTGTGAAGCACAGGTTGATTAATTTTTTTGCCAAATTTCTATTTTGTGCATTTTTAAGAATTGAAAATAACCCTATTGTATTTTTTGGCGCCTAATTTGTGAAGCACAAGTTGATTAACGTTTTTGCCGAATTTCTAATTTGTGTATTTTTAAAAATGATTGTGAAGCATAAGTTGATTAAAGGTTTTGCCAAATTTTTATTTCGCGTTTTTTAAGAATTGAAAATAACCCTATTGTATCTCTTTTGAGCCTAATTTGTGAAGTACAGGTTGATTAACATTTTTGACAAATTTCTATTTTATGTATGTTATAAAATTAAAAATAACCCTACGGTATTTTTTTTTTTGCGCATAATTTGTGAAGTGCAAGTTGATTAACGTTTTTGCCAAATTATTATTTCATGTATTTTTAAGAATTGAAATCAACCCTATTTTTTTTTCTTTGTGTCTAATTTGTGAAGTACAAGTTGATTAACGATTTCGTCAAATTTCATTAAATTTTAATGAATAGAAATTTCACAATCAACAATTCTTCTGACTTTTCCTTACTTTTTGGAAAACAACATATGATGATTTCAAACACAGAATTACTTTAAATTATTTCAGTTGTGTCTTTATTTTTCTCAAGGCCTTTGTTTAGTCTAATATTCAAGTTTTGGGGAAAACAGAGAACTATTTTAGTGAACTACTAGTATGTTTTGTAATTTTCTTTTATCTAAAAAAACCGTAACTAACGTAGTTAACTGTGGTACAAATGTAGATGTTTACCTTGGTTAACTGCCAGAAATGTTGTCACCAGTTGCGGGTAGGAGGAAGTATGCTCTTCAAATTTTCCATGTATTCAACATAAATAGAGTTAAAAATGAGTCTTATGAATAAGTAATGAATGAACCTTATAAATATTTAATAAATGAATATATTACGTTTTGTTTTTCCGTAGATTTGCATTTGCTTGTTCAACCGGTCACACTAAATGATTTAAAGTTTTAAAATATCGTTGTTATTTTGTATCAATTTTTAGAAACCTGTATTGAATACAAAACATAATTTAACGTTAGTGTCATTGTATTTGTTATTCAGTCCCACTTCATAAATCATTATAAAGCTTTTATTTTTTATTTATCTCATCATTATTATTTATTTATTTATTAAGAAGTCATTTTTAAATTTAATTAATTAAATAATTTACTTATTATTTTCTTCAGTTGTTACACAATAAGTGCTCTCGAAATTGTGAAATGGAAAAGTGTAATGTAAATATTATTGTAACCATACTTCCTCCAACACGTTAGAAAGCGTGCAACTTGTGGCGTTTAGAAGAAATGGTCAGTTGGCCTATAGACTCTCACCCGGAGAGGAAGAAAATTTCGCGCACCCTGCGCGTACCTGAAGTATCGAGTTTTCGGCTTAGAAGGGAATGCCTTCCATGAATCTATAATTATATGCCTTTAAATGTGTCAAATATTGTATGTGTCTAATTGTATGTGTGTGGTGTTTTTGCGTGTGTAAATAAAGCTATGTGTTCTCAAATCTGTGCCACAAGTACTTCAACTCAACCACACCCAGTTACAATCAGATTGCCCAACTGGCACACTACAATATTTAGATTTATGTAAGGTTTGCGTATTAAAAGTGTATCTGTAAATCTCAATTTGTATTATCAATTTGTCTTTTTGGCATATTGTCAAAAAAGTTTGTTTGGCATATGCTGTACGATAAGAAGAAAAGAGAGAAAAAAATAATTCACAGTAATCGAGATGAAGTGTGTTTACTCCGAAATGACGCCTCTGAGAGTTCTAAATTGCAATGCTGAAAGGGTGTACCTGAGTGATGTTGATTTTGCTACAATTCCATTGATCATGCCAGCCGTTTTAATGGCGAGTGACTTAATGTACAAAGTGCACGGGATTTGAAAACAAATAAATATTATTTAGAATAATTATTGATGATAAATATGAGATCTGAGGCCTGATTGGCCGAATGGCAGTGTCACAGATTTCAGGGGTCAAGTCCAGGTAGTGCCGTGGATGTTCGGAATCCACTTTAAGTCGTAGATCCCGGTCTAATATGATTGTAGAGCGTTGGGTGTACGGCTGATAACCTAACCCCGTAAAAGAAAACATGTCCTGTCTCGAAATCTGCCGGTAGGCAGAGAGATTTACTGAATAGTGTGTTATAATCAATTTAATGGCATTTCTAAATTAATACATTGTGCATAAAAATGGACTCATTTTTACGAGATTTCTGAGGCTTATATTTTTATCTCTAATAAAAAGTTTCGCGACTTTATTAGAACGTGAACTCAGACTTTAATGTTTTTTTTATTATTATTATTGTTCACTTCAATTAACTGATAAATACTTAAATAACATTACTTAATCTTATTAAATTAGCCAGTTAAATGCACATTAATAATAATTAAATGAAATTGATTTCAAAATTGTTAGATTTCCTTAGTAACATAATAATTTCTTTAAAGGGTTCGTAATATTTACAATGAACAGAAAATTTGAATCAATTGCAAAGTTGCTTTTATTTTGATTTTTCTTCTTTATTGGTGCAACAACCCCCATGGTACGCCAAGGCCATCTGCTTACTGTCAAATTTCGAGACAGGAAATGTTTTCTTTTTACGGGGTAGGGCTATCAGCCCCACTACCAACGCTCAACAGTCGTATGAGACCGAGGCCTACAGTTTAAAGTGGATTCCGAACCACTACAAACATCCATGAAACGACCGAGACTCGATCCTGTAGCCTGTGGTACCGAGCGCCAGAGTTTATTTTGATTTATTACCACATAATAATTTAAATTCAAAATTAATGATATTATTACCATATGACCACAATGTTTGGAAACTTATTGATATTGTTGAAGCTTGTTCTCGAAGCATCAGTTTGGTGTATTAAAGTGTGTGTTCACCTCGGCCATATTTATTGGGTGAATTTTCAACCTCGATCCTCAAGGCTTACATAAATTGAATAGGCCATGGGTAGATTTGTAGGCCATCCAAATTTTCCCATCCTCACCTACATGTTTATTGGGTGATTTCCCAACACAAGCACGAGATCTTTAAATTTTTCAACTCGCTTGCCAGGCTTTCACAAATTGAACTTCTATAGATTAAAAAGCCTAGGCCATCCAAATTTTCACCTCGATCCTCAAGGATATATTTATCCCACACTGACGAGATCTTTAAAAACTCACTTGCCAGGCTAAAAATTGGAACTTTATCATTTATAACCACCTGTAGCAAGGCTAATTGCTTTATCAATACTAATTTTCAATACTAATATATCAAATGCATGTTCAGAATTTTTTAAGCCGTAACATTAAGAATTCAAATGAGCTAGCGCATTTCCAAAATACCATTAGCACATACACTTCAACTGATTGTATTCGTGTTTATCCAACTCTTTTGTGAACAGCTATACCGTCATATCTCTCCCCAATACTTCAGACCGTCTCAGGACCTAGTAATTTTAGGCAATTGATGAGAAATTAAATTTATCTTTCTTACAGTATGTGCAAAAAAAATTTATTTTTCTATACAATATCTATTCTTTTATAGATTTCTCTTGTCGATCTGGCTACAAGCAATGATGACAGATGGAGATACATCACGAAACTGACATCGTTCTGTTCCCAACAACTGGTAAGTACAATGCTTATCATTCATGAAGATTTTATAGAATTGAACACGTTCTGACATATCTAATTTCGTTTCGTTGATTGCTTGATTCAAATATTCGTCAAAACTCAATATTACTGTAGATATCTTTTGTAAGAGTGTATTTTTTTTAATATTATTACTACATAAAAAAAAGTGAAATTTTTTTTAGAAAAAGAAGCAAGAAAAAAAGTTTTAATAAAAAAATTAATTTATTAATTATTGTATTTGTAAATTATTAAAATTTTATTAAGAAATTAAATAATTTTTTTTTTTTCTTAATACATGAATTAGTTGTATGCATTTTACTTATATTTCCAACCCTTATTTTACGCGAACACCCCAAAATGAGATGAAATTTGTATAAAATATATCAAAATCAGATGTCAGTAAATTCTGTAATTAGCACGTTTTGCAAATTTTCTTCATAAAATGCATCGCAGCAAAATAAAAACTGCTCTAAACGATTTTATTTCTATTTAATCTATTAACTGAATTTCGGGCCTTAAAAGTGGCGAAGACTAATTTCCAACTTGGCGTAACTAATGGTTTTCTTTTTTTTTTTTTTTCCTCTAATAAAATTAGAAAAACAAATTTCGATGTATTGGCACAACGCGAATTAGCTCCACTTGAAAAATTTTCTCAAACCCATTTTTTTCATGCACATGAGAAACCCTTTAACACCGAAACTCCATTACTCTGTGAGAAAGTAGAAGAGTTTACGAACAATAACTCGATCCGCCCACACTTCTTTCGAATAAAGTCGAGAATAACATCCATTGCAAACGATCTAAACAACGCAGTTTTTTATTTTTCTCTTTTTCGTGGGCCGCGGAGCGCATCCCTGATCGTCTGCGCTTGACCTTGAGTCGATCCGAGGTTCCCACAGGGTCGTAACGACCCCCGATTTCTGCTTATTCCTTCCGCGCGATAGGCATCGCAGACGACACCTGCATACAAAACAAATGCCAAACGATGCGAGGATGGGGTTTCCACCTGAACCACTGACATCGTTTTCGACTTAGCTTGCGTTGGTGTAGTGGTTTCATGCAATTATAGGACGTTGAAAGAGATATAAACAATATTTGAAATAGAAAGAATCATCATTGTTCCAGTATTTAGACATAATGTATAAGAATTGCAGGTGGGTTTCAAACTCCAACTGTATCTGATAACAAATTTATTTTTATAAAATGGAAATAAAACTGTCATCAGATATTTAGATATTTAAATTTCGCGGATTCTTCTGGAATGACCTTCATACACATGACTGGTACTCGAGAGATGTCACTATAGGGAGGTTCTCCCTGTTTGGAAAGACAATTAAGGATCTCTGAAATGTCCCACATACACATAACTGGTACTCGAGAGATGTCCCTGGTGGTGCTCTGCTCTTTTGGGACCATAGGCCACTTGCTATTTCGATATGATTAGCATTTATAGGGATGTTCTCCCAGTTTGGAAAAACAATTAAGGATCTCTACAACATAAACACTAGCAATATTTGAAACTAACATAAACAATATTTGAAACGACATCAACCTTATTCCAGTATTTAAACATAATGTATCTCTTAGAATGGATGATGGGTTCTAAGAAGGGTTTCAACCTCACGCTATATCTGATGACAAATTTATTTTTCATAAAATGGAAATAAAACTGTCATCAGATATCAGATATTTAGATTCGGGGATTCTTCTTTAGATATTTAGCTTCGATATGCTTGGCACTTATAGTGAGGTGTTCTCCGAGTTTCAGAAGGCAATTGAGATCTCTGGAATGTACCTCCAGCACATGGCTGGTACTCAAAAGATCGCCCTGTTAGGGGCCCCTGCGTTTTGGGGCCACTGACATCGACATCGACCACTGACTTGAAGCACTGACATCGTTATTCGACTTAGCATGCGTTGTTGGAGGTTTCATGCAATTATAGGACATTGAAAGAGTAATATAAACAATATTTGAAACGGCATCAACCTTATCCCAATATTTAAACATACTGTATCTCTAAGAATTATAGATGGGTTTCAACCTCACGCTATATCTGATGACTAATTTATTTTCATAAAATAAAAATAAAACTGTCATCAGATAACAAATATTTAGATTCGGGAATTCTTCTGAATGCCCTTCTAACACATGAATGTTATTCGCGAAATGGCCCTGGTGGTGTTCTGCTTTTTTGGGACCATAGGCCACTTGCTATTTCGATATGCTTCACACTTATAGGGAGGTTCTACCAGTTTGGGAAGACAATTAAGGATCTCTGGAACGTCCTTCATACACATGACTGTTACTCGAAAGATGGCCCTGGTGGTGTCCCGCTTTTGGGGGCCATAGAAGTCAACAAACTTGCTTATCATTTTTTGCCAGTGGACATTTGAGGAATCTCAATTTATGAACAAGGACAGAAGATTTTTTGGGACCTGCATCAAGTATAGGAGTCCATGGAACGCTCATTTTTAAAACTGTCTTGATTTTACATTGGACGATGTTTTTCTGAACCTCTTCTATTCTTGGACTTTTTTTTTAAGTTTATGGACTTATGGATGATCCTATTGGGGATCAGAAACAACAACACAAGAGATTCGGGATCTACGGCCCTGTCATCCCTACACCCAACTCTCTACAATCATATTCGACCGAACTTTCGGCTTAAAATGGATTTCAAACCCCCTGCAAACATCTATGGCACCACCACGACTAGAACCCGAAACCTGTGGCATCGAGAGCCAGAGAGCTAATCACTCAAACATCAGGCCCTATGAGTATGAATGAAACAAAAATGTAATAATTAGAAAGGTCCAAAATGAATTTGTTTTATTAATGTTTTGTATGGGGGGGAGGAAACCTTCAGTATCAAAAATAATCACCCACATAATCGCTTGTAGATGTATAATATTTTAAGTTTTTATACTCAAAGTTGTTTATTGAAAGTCTTAATATACATAGAAAAACATTGAAAATACCATTGGATCAGGTTGTTATGATCTACAAAAATCTATTCTAAAAAAATCGTTATCTTTTGTTAAATTAAAAGAATTAAGAGGAAAAAAAATTTGGGGAAAATCCAATCCAAAACTCCAAAAAACTCTAATTATGACAGCACAAAGTTTAAAACTGTTAATTTGAATAAATAACAGATTTTCAGACAGACAAAACATGACATAAATTTCGAAAATTTTAATTCAAATTGCATGGCCTTTAGAAATCTATCTATACATTTACAAGGAACACCGTTTGTACATGCAGCAGTGTTTAATGGGAAATCTGCAGTTCAGTTTTGAATAAATTAATAAATTATATATTAAACTTTATTTTTTACAATAATTTTAGTTTAGCTTTAACATCAAACGTAATTAATGCTTCATTTTTAAAATATGTAAAATTTTTTCACAAATTTATTTTTTAGCAGGTTAAATGCTCTTAATTGACTATTAATTAATGATGTTCAACTTATGGAAATATTTCAATAATACTTTAATAAGGATAATTACCACATAGAAATCACATCCTTTATAGCAGCCTCTTATTTAATAAGTATTTAAATTAATTAATGATTGAGACACTTAAATTAATTAATCATTGGACGTCAATACATTAAAGCATCTTCAAGTGCTAAGAGATAATTAAATTAATTTATTACTCATTCATTAATGCCTGTTTTATACGCCTTAATTAATTACCAAAAAAAAAAAGATGCTAATTTGACTAATAGAAGTTTTTGAACCCTTTATTATTAAATACTTAACAGTGATAATTAATATTAATAGTTCTAATTAATTTGAGAAAGATTTTGCATCTGATTAAATATACTTAAATAGATTTTTGCTGTTTAATGATTATAGTTATATACTTAATTTTATTTTTTACATTTTTGCTTATATTTTTTAAACAATTATTTGTAACAATTATTTTTAGTGCACAAGCACTCTATAAACTGGTTCTCATACTTGGAAATAATTACAAGAGAAATTCTTATAACTTAACTATTTTTGGGGAGTAAAAGGGGAATTTATAACACTAACTAAATTTTATAGCTCCAATAATATCGCCAAATTGGTGAGTTTTTAGTATAGATAATATGTGTATTGAGACTTACTTTCAGAAACATTTCTTACAACAAAATAAAACATAACAAAGCGAAACATTTCGTATAACAAAAATAACAAATAAAACAAAACATTTCAATAACAAAACAAAATATTTCTTGTAACAAAATATAACATTTCTTATAACAAAACTCTTACAACAAAACAAAACATAACATAACATAACAAAACAAATGATTTCTTATAACAAGACATAACAAACTATTTCTTATAAGAAACAAATCGTTTCTTATGATGAATTAAATCATTCTAACTGTAAATAGAAATATTTTAAGATATCAAAACATTTGTTTTTCTAAATATTTAATCTGTTCAATATTTAGTTTTTCATTTACTGTTAATAACTGTTATTCTTGGAAGTACATCGGATATTGCCATGTATACAATCTAAACAAAATCAACGAAATTTTGTTACACAAATCTGAAAACAAACAAACAAAAATATGTAAAAATACAAAATGAAATAATGTTAAAAGTTACCTTTCTAGTTATTTATTCTACCTTTATAATATCAAATAATTTTCATAATACCATAATATTGAGTCAAATTCATTTTATGCATTATTTAATGCATCATATCTTACGTTTGTCTTATTTCAAAAAACTGCTATAGAAAAAAATATACATAAATATGATTAGCATTTCACCCACATCTCTATTTACTTTTATTAAACCTTAAATAAATATTTATTTCAGTCAATGGAAAAACCATTTGCAATTATTGCCTCATAATTTTAATTTGGAAGATTTTCTACTTAAACGTTTTTAAATAATTTTTATAAGACCATAATATTGCATCAAATTCATTTTATTCATTATTAATGCATTAAATCTTACGATTGTATTGTTTCCAAAAATGCTATAGAAAGAAAAAATTATACAACATGGTTAACATTTTGCTCGCTACATCTCTATTTACATTCATTAAATCTTAAATAAATATTTATTTCAGTCAATGAAAAAACCGTTTCCAATGTCTCATAAATTTAACAATAATTTTGTTGGAAGATTTCGTATTTAAAGTTTTTAAATAATTTTCATAAGACCATAAAATTGCGTCAAATTCATTTAATGCATTATATCTTACGATTGTCTTGTTTCCAAACATTGCTATAGAAAAAAAAATGTATAACATGGTTAACATTTTTGCTCATATCTCTGTTTGCATTTAGTAAATCTTAAATAAATATTTACTTCGGTTAATAGAAAAACCGTTTCCCATTTTCTCCAAATTTTAACAATAATTTTATTGAAAACAGGAAGATTTCAGAAAATTTCTACCCATTTTTTTAAATAATTTTCATGAGACCAATAAAATTGCTTCAGAGTCATTTTATGCATTATTTAATGCATTATATCTTACGACCGTATTGTTTCCAAAAACTGCTAAAGCCATTTTGTTCACATCTATTTACATTTATTAAAATGTTAAATAAATATTTATTTCAGTCAATGGAAAAACCATTTCCTATTGTCTCATAATTTTAACAATAATTTTGTTGAAAACTAGAAAAGATTCAGACTTAAGATATTCCTACTTAAGATTACAGCAGATCCCTATTTAAATTTTTTTTAAATAATTTTCATATCACCATAAAATTAGGTCAAAATAATTTATGCATAATTACTAATGCATTATATTTTACGACTGTATTGCTTCCAAAATTCCAACCATTTTGCTCACAACTCTATTTACATTTATTAAATCTTAAATACACTCATGTCCATAAATTAAGGATAATGAAGTTTAGGCAAAGAAAGAAGAAGACAAGAAGCAAAACAAAAATTTGACTTATTTGTAAAGTCTATTTATTAAACAAAAGGTAAAGAGCAAAAAAAGATGCTATATGTTTGACATAATTAATAAAAAATTGCGATTTTTTACTCCCTGGAGCAAATTTCAAAAAAGAACCTATTTACAAAAAACAGTATAACATGGTTAGTATGATGGTTAATATGGAGTATGTCTCCCGGACGATGCAATACAGGCCTTACAACGCCTAGGCATGCTGAGTATCAAATTATCAATCTGATCTTGGGGGAATATTACACCACTCATCAAGCAATGCCCTCCGAAGTTCCGGTTGACAGGTGGGAGGGGGTTGACGGGCTGCAATTCGTCGGCCAAGCATATCCCACACATGCTCTATTGGATTCAAGTCCGGTGAGTATGCTGGCCAATCCATACGGGTGATATCCTCCAATTGAAGGCATTCGTCTACAATGTTTGCACGGTGAGGACGGGCGTTGTCATCCATAAACAGAAATTCAGCACCCATGGCGCCCCGAAACAAACGTACATGTTGTTCCAGAATGACATCCCGATAGATGTGGCCTGTCATCGTTACACTCTGAACATGCAGGTCAGTTCTGGAACCAAGAATAATTCCTCCCCCAAACGAGCCATCCTGCACCACCGTAACGGTGTCGTTCAATGGTGTTCTCTTGGTGGTAACGGGTACCTGGCGCTCTCCATATGAAAGTCCGGCGAGAATCAGACTGCAAACTAAACCTGGACTCGTCGGAAAACATCACACCAGACCACTGTTGCGGTGTCCACAATGCATGCTCTCTACTCCAGGTTAATCGCAGGCGACAGTGAGTTGCGGTAAGTGGAACACATCTGACAGGCCTACGAGCATATAGACCAATGTGCCTAAGCGTCTGTACACGGTCTGCCTTGAAACTGTCGTACCGGTAGCTGAAGAGAGCTGACGAGACAGGGTCTGATGCTGTGCTCCGTCTGTTTCTTTTGGCAGTAACTGCTAAATACCGGTCCTCATTCGGCGTTGTAACTCGGGGGCGACCTGTGCTGTAACATCTACTCACATTACCATCATCTTGGAATCGTTGCCAAAGCCTGGAGATGACACTCTGGGCGATTCAAGTTCCTCGGATACTTCCAGCTGGGTACGTCCACATTCCAGTCGTCCGATAATTCTACCACGTAAAAAAATCATCCAAATGCTTCCTTTGTGCCATAACTATGCGGTTATTGCACTGAAAGGCTTTAAAGCGCTTGTGAACAATTTTTACTTCTTTGCCACCATTCATATATACCCCTCTCTTACACTCTCGTCATTGTGACGTACTATCCCGCGCCATCTGGTGGTTTCCTGTAATTTGCATATTCTTCTTCAAGATGTGTGTGATAATTCTACAGGTGAAATTTTTTATTTTAGAGTTCAATTTCTGTGTGATTCTGAATTATCCTTAATTTATGGACATGAGTGTAAATATTTATTTCAGTTAATGGAAAAAAACCGTTTCCCATTGTCTTAAAATTTTTAATAATAACTGTG
>BPLR01008156.1:0-18942 GCA_021605095.1 Caerostris extrusa | reverse complement strand
AAGAAATATTTCTTCTTAAAAGTATATTTTGAAATTATTTATATTAATAATTTTTTGTAGGAGCTATATCGAATTGATAATTTTTATATAAATTAAACTATTAAATTTTTGTATTATTTTAGCTATGCAAATGGAAAAATGTTTATTTGTGTAAAAACTAATACAGGGTACTTAACCATTTTACTGAATTTATGGATTTTTTTTTTTAAATTAAATAAATTTTGCTCAATAAACATTGGAATGAATCTGATATATGTGGTATGCAATTTATTATTATGCGTCATTATTTATTATGTATTTTATTAATTTTATGCTGATTAAATTTTTACTCTTTAATAACCACATTTCGTGAAAACAATTATCAGAAGTTTTAAAAATTATTTGAACTAAAAAGTCAAAATTAATCATCAAATTTCTAAATCTAATAATTAAAAAATAAAAAATGCAAGACAAATAAAATTTGAGGGCTTAAAAGTATTCCTTCATATGGAAAATGCAAATTTATTTCATGATTTACAATCCTTTTAAAAATTAAAATATGTAAATTGTTTTATATAATTTCCTTTATATATGCTAAAATAAAAATTCATTTTAAAATTTGTGTTTTTAAAGTATAATATTTAGAAATAGAGAAGAAGCAGTCAGATATTTGCATTCCAAAAAAAAACATTTTACAGCATGTATTAAACAAGATTAAGTATTTAATAAAATTTCAATTTTGATTTGTAGAACTTCTTTATAAAGAAGATATGTTAATTTTCAAATACATAGGCTGTCGACCATTGCTCTTATGGTCACGATTTATTGTTCATCAATTGGGAAAAAATAGTGGATTTATTGATTCAAAAATAGGTTTAGATTTTAAATTTTAGACCACACATATCAATGAGTACAAAATGCATGTAGAGGAGTTAAAAATTATTGCAGAGTGGTTTAAATTTTAGGAAAACATTTCCAAGTAAATGCAAATTATTGGCTTAATTGTATATTATTGGCAAAAAAATTTTTAAATTATTTTGACTGTATGAATATTTTTTACTCTGTTACATGAAAATATTTAATTTGTTTATTTTCAACTACATATGTAAATGATTCATTTGTTTTAGTTAAAATAGACCATAGTACCGAATAACTGTTTGGATTTATGTTAGTTTTGTTAAAAATTGTAATTCAAGGTTTGAAATTTCAAGTACTTCTTAAATATAAAAATTGATCCACTTTTTATAATCCTGTATTTTAAGAGCAAGAAGATATATTTTTAAATTTATTTTCGCTACATATTTGAAATTTTTTTTTTTATTCTTGAATATTATTTGTATTACTGCTTGTTTTTACTGTGGTGAATAACATTTTGAATTATACTTTTGATGAAAATGAATAACTTTTTAAAAAGTTGTTTAAAATTATTTATGTTGTTTAAAAGTATGCACTATTTATATTATGGATATCAATAATTAAAAGAAATTGAGGTTTATTTATGACTCTTTACAAAATTGTAATAAAAAACTTAACCATTTTGTGAATATTTCTTATTAGAAACTATGTTGTTTAAAAAAATATATTAATAATCAGATTTTTGTTTTTATATATCTTTGATGGTAAAAAAGTAGTAAAAAACTATAGGAGATTTATTATTTTTTATTTATATTTCATTTTTTTCCCTCAATTTAATAGTGCCATTCGACCTGGTGATAAAGGTTGGATTGGTAGAGCTCGTGTGCCTATGCCTTCAAATAAAGACTATGTAAATAGGCCAAAATGGAATGTAGAAATGGAATTTGGAAGAGTAAGTAGTAATAAAAAACATACAAAAAAAGAAGTTTGCTTTAGTTCTCTAGCCTTTTAATCCAATTTTTCTTCATGTATTATGTATTTTAAAAATTTTACTTTAATGTTTTCATTTATCTTTTACAAACGTATACATATTTCATTAAATTTAGATACTGATTTCTATAAATAATTCAAAATCTGTTTTAAATACTTAGTAATTGATAAAGAATGTAAGACAATGTTTTATTTTTTTTATAAGTTATGCGATATATCTGCACATATCTGATTTTTAAATATTGATAAGTATTAATTGATTCTTGGTTTTGATTCTTTTGTCATTAAAATTTGAATTGAAAATACAAAGAGAGATATGGGAGTAATTAAAATACAGTGAATATGAATAACCAAGCTTAAATTACATTCATTTTAAAAATAGCATATATTAAGAAGTCAATACTATAAAAAAAAAGTTACAAAAGTCATACAAGCTTACTGCTTCAAGGTTTGTAATGACATAGCTGAATATCATGAAATATAAAAAGATATATAAAAAAAAAAATGTATAAGGACAATATCTGCAATAGCAGGGGGAAAAAAATGCACACACATTGACTAAAATTCAAATTTATCCAATCAAATTTATTTTATCAAATTTATCCAATTTAAGGAAAAAAAAAAAGTGCCCTGATACTTTGTCGTGAAAGGGGAAGTTTAATTTCGTGTTTATACAAAGAACTATATTTTTAAGCTTTTGTGTATTTGTTTAAACACATACACACACTTATTGTAATAATTTTATATTCTTCAATGAAATGTTTATTTTATTTTAGGGTCCAGCAAAGAAGCCTCTTAATCGCATAGAAAAACATATGAGGATGCTTCAAGATAAAAAACGGCTTAGCAAGCAGCAAAGAGCTATTACTATCAGTATTGAAGGCAGGAAGATGGCTATTTGATTTATAGACTGTTCATATATGAATATATATTTCGGAAAAATGAATTTTTGTCTTTTACTGTATTATATATGTTAAATATAATTTTTTTTTATAAATATTAAGTATTATGTTTCAATTATTGTTTGTGAATGGAAGAAGCAAGATTAGGAATGTGATGTTTAATTTCAGTTTGCCATTGAAATAACATAATTTTATGCAACAAAGAAGCATTTATTTAATATTATTTAATTATGCATTTTTTAAATATTTTTTATTATTGCTGTTATTAAGTTAATAATAGTAAAAACTAATTAAAATTACAGTTCTTAAAAGGGAACATACACACTGTGTTTGAGCTTAAGGTATCTAAAAGTATTGATTTCTATAGAGGGAAATCCCATGTGATCAGGTTTTAAATTTAAGTTACATTAATATTGGTAACTTCTCAAGTTTCTTTGCAGTTTAATGAAATTCACAATGTGTGGCTCTGGATATGTCCAAATGGTAATTGATCTTTTGGCACCAAGAGATAGTATTTAAGGTATAATTAAATTAATTGCTACAGATATATGTACTCAGATTTGTTAATTTACTAATTTTTTTGCTGCTACACAAATATTTTATTGAATTCCTCAAATCCAGAGATCTATGGGGTGTCCTTCAGATCCAACAATTCAAAAATTCAGAAACATCTCCATGAAAATGTGAGGGAGTACCATCTTATTAAAAAATGAGATTTAGTTTTAGTTTATTGAAAGTAAGGATCTCTAAATTGTCAAGGTAAATGTATTGTGTCGCTGTCAGCTTGCTGAAGGGGGGATGAATTGGTTTTTGTACATTCCTAAACATACTAATTTTTGGTGGCCCCTTTCATTTTTGATAAATTTGTTGGAATTACCATTACTTCAAAATGATAATTATGTCTGTTAATTTTTCCTCAAAATTGAAGACAGATTCCTTTTTATATAACACCTGTACAAGTCTTCACTTTCAAACAGTTTAGCATCTTGGCAATGAATTTAGTACTTAAGCTGTAATGTTGTGAAAAGCAGCCCAAACCACTTATTGACAAAGCATTAAAGAAAAAAAAAAGGATAAATTTTGAGCATTCATTTATTTGACAGCACAGCTATTTAATAACTAATGTATGTGTGGTTGTCTTTGGGAGGGAAGGGGGGATAATTTCTTTTGGATACCTATAGCCCAGACATCCTGCATTCTTAAAAATGCTTTTAAAAGAAATGTAGCTTAAAAATTGAATTGATACATGAAATTTCAATATGGGGAAAAAAAAATTGTATCAAAATTAATAGGTTTTAAAAAAAAATCAATTTTTCGTTATGCTGCTTAGCTATTATTCAGTTCACTTAATATAAAATTTTCAAATTATATTTTAATTCCTTCATTCATTTTTAATATTTGCAGGATTTATTATATTTTTATTATAAAAACAGGAGCCTATTTATTCTTGAAATTTAGATTTTGAGTTCAAATGTAGTAATTGCTGTGTTTTGCCCAATGGAAGAATGAAGTTTTTCTTTATTTTTGCTGTTTGTTGTTTTTAAAATTATGTATACGAATGGTTTAAACAGTCATTTCATATTATTTAAAATCCAGAAAAATTCATGTAAATTAATTACTTTTTAGATTAAGCTTAAAAATTTTTTTCAACGGATATTTATATAGAATTTTTTCCAACCTTCAAATGATTCTTGTTACAAACATGAATATTTAATAAAACATCCTAAGATTTCTAAATAAAAATATGTTTACAAAATGCAATGTGCAATTAAAATATCCAGTAAAATAGTGATTATAATAATGTATTCCCATAAGAAGTTTTCATCTTTGAAAATATGTTGTTGATATTTTCAAACAATGATTGCATATTTTGAATTTTATAAAATTTTTTAGCAATTCTTAGAATTTGTCAAATTTGCTAATTTGCAAATTTACTAAAATAGAATTTTTATAAAGAAAAGTACACTAAATTTTTGATATTTTTAATTAAAAATTAAATCAAACTATTGGAAATTCATCTTTAAATTTAGTATAAAATGGTTCTTTATAAATTGTGAATTATTATTATTAATTTATTTTAAATTATGAATATATAATAAATTAATAATTTGTGAATTCATTAATTTATTTTAAATCGACCATTTGAAAATAGATTTTTTTTCAGATATTTGTAACATTAAACAATTAAGATTTGCTTAAAAATTTACATTGTTATTGTCTTTTTTTTTTTGCATGTTCTTAATAATTTATATACTGAATTATCACATAATTCTTCATAAATTATCAATCTTCATATTGCTTTTCATTTCTGTTTAGCTTCAAATAAAATTATTTTTCTAAAAATCATTTTGAAATTCTTTTGTGTTTTTAGTTTTAAAAATTTCAATTGATTTCTTAAATTTGAATTTTGATTTCACTTAAAAACAGAGAATTTATTTTCCCTAAATTAATGTTCTATAATAATTTGAATTTGCTCTTATATGTAATATTTGAATATATCTCAAAAGAAATTTCTTTGTAAAGAGTACTTTAATAGTTGACTTCATCTGAATGATCTATTATTCAAAAAATTAAATGAATTATTTGTATTGAATTATTTTGCAACATTATAAAAAAAAGCAAAAGAATTTAATTTTCCTTAAAACAGTTTTTAATTCACTTTAGAAATGATAATTATATTTGAACAAGAACTAGACAATACTGAAATTTCTAAATTCAATATATGGTAACAATTTCTAAATAGCGGTATTACAATGTATCTGCTTTATACAGATTAAAACTTTAAATATGGAAATTGAGAAATTGTTTTTGAGTCAAACAACAAAATAGTAGTTTTTGAGTTCTTCTGTCCACTAAATTTTAAAAAATTGTTTTTAATGATATTTTCTAATAAAAATTGTCTTCATTTAAGTTGATTTTTCACTTTGTTGTCTTAGATGTAAAATTACTTCATTTTCAAAACAAATTATCTTCCTTTTCCCATTTGATTATGTTTATTTCATTGAATTTTAATTTGTGCTAAATAACAGGTGGACTGAAAAGTTCATAGGCTGACACATAGATGGCTCTACTAGTATTAAATCCATATGATTTTTAGTTAGCCCTAACTTTTAAAAGACACGTGTATAAATTTGACAGCTGTTGCACGATTAGTATGCGAGTTATAGCATTTTTAGTGTTTATCACGTGCAGTCCACTCTACTGACTGTCGATTGGACTCAGGTGTGAAATGATGGAGCCATGTTTCATCCATTGTCACATATCGACGCAAAAATTCGAGTTTATTACGATTGAACAGGTCCAAACACTGCTTAGAATCGTCAATTCGTTGTTGTTTTTGGTCGATTGTGAGCTCTGCGCGCCACCCACTTTGAACAGAGCTTTCGCATATCCAAATATTTATTCACGATATTATTATTTATGTCCAACACGTTCCTTTGATATCTTTAGGGTCTCAGCTATCTCAATCAACTTCACTTTACGGTTATCAGAAATTATTTAGTGGACTTGTTTGATGTTTTCGTCGTTAACAGCCTCTTTGGGGCTTCCACTGCGTGCATCGACCTCGGTGCTCATTTCGCCTCGTTTAAATTTAGCAAACCACTTCTCTACGGTTGATTTTCCTGGTGTAAAGTCCGAATAATGTTTATCAAGCCAAGTGGCTTCAATAGTATTTTTCGTCAAAAAGCAATGCTTTAATTAACACACGAAATTTCTTTTTATCCCTTTTTCAAACTAACAAAAGTTGCTTCACTAAAAATGCTATAACTCACACACTAGTAGTACAACAGCTGTCAAATTTATACGCGTGTCTTTTGAAGGTTAGGGCTAACTAAAAATCATATGGATTTAATACTAGTAGCGCCATCTATGTGTCAGCCTACGAACATGTCAGCCTACGAACATGTCAGCCCAACTGTTAATTCCATTCCTTTAGGTTTCCATAGGGCAACTTCAAAATGGAGTACCATTTTTTTTCCTTGCACAATAAATAAGTAAAATATATTGAATTATATAAAATATATTAAATATTAAGTTTGATTACATGACGAAAAAGTGTTGAGGATGGGGCGATAATTACTAAGGCAAAAGGAGGGGGAACAAATTAAGGTTATCTGTATTTAAATCCCTCTTAATGAATTGTAAATATGATGAAATATGTTTCTTCAATAAAATACACAATAAATCACTACATGATATTAAGGAATGCTTAGCTGTATATTTAAATTTGGAAAGATGATTATGATTATTCGTTATGATTGAAAGATGATTATGATAGAAAATAAACAGATTTTTATTCAGAACTATTAAAAAATAATAATAAAAATGAAATTTAAGAACTATTTAATGACTTTCACGTGCGCTTATTATAAAAAATAGTCATTACTGAACTTTAAAAAAATTGTAAAGTTTATCAAGAATGTTGTATGACAAGCCTTTGCCTTTATTAAATTTCAAATTTTTCACCTTTTTCTCACTTAAATAAAAAAAAAATAAAAAAATATTTAAATTAAAATCATTCCAAGAATTTTTATTTTGTTAACAATATGTTTGTACATTGTAAATTATATGCATGAAAAAGTAAAAGCATCTTTAAATACACTCATGTCCATAAATTAAGGATAACTCAGAATCACACAGAAATTGAACTCTAAAATAAAAATTTTACCTGTAGAGTTATCACACACATCTTGAAGAAGAATATGCAAATTACAGGAAACCACCAGATGGCGCGGATAGTGCGTCACAATGACGAGAGTGTAAGAGAGGGGGTATATAAGGAATGGTGGCAAAGAAGTAAAATTGTTCACAAGCGCTTTAAAAAAAGTTTCACTGCAATAACCGCATAGTTATGGCACAAAGGAAGCATTTGGATGATTTTTACGTGGTAGAATTATCGGACGACTGGAATGTGGACGTACCCAGCTGGAAGTATCCGAGGAACTTGGAATCGCCCAGAGTGTCATCTCCAGGCTTTGGCAACGATTCCAAGATGATAGTAATGTGAGTAGATGTTACAGCATAGGTCGCCCCGAGTTACAACGCCGAATGAGGACCGGTATTTAGCAGCTGCTGCCAAAAGAAACAGACGGAGCACAGCATCAGACCTGTTTCGTCAGCTCTCTTCAGCTACCGGTACGACAGTTTCAAGGCAGACCGTGTACAGACTCTTAGGGCACATTGATCTATATGCTCGTAGGCCTGCGTCAGTTGTGTTCCACTTACCGCAACTCACTGTCGGCTGCGATTAACCTGGAGTAGAGAGCATGCATTGTGGACACCGCAACAGTGGTCTTGTGTGATGTTTTCCGACGAGTCCAGGTTTAGTTTGCAGTCTGATTTTCGCCGGACTTTCATATGGAGAGCGCCAGGTACCCGTTACCACCAAGAGAACACCATTGAACGACACCGTTATGGTGGTGCAGGATGGCTCGTTTGGGGAGGAATTATTCTTGGTTCCAAAACTGACCTGAATGTTCAGAGTGTAACGATGACAGGCCACATCTATCGGGATATCATTCTGGAACAACATGTACGTTTGTTTTCGGGGCGCCATGGATGCTGAATTTCTGTTTATGGATGACAACGCCCGTCCTCACCGTGCAAACATTGTAGACGAATGCCTTCAATTGGAGGATATCACCCGTATGGAATGGCCAGCATACTCACCGGACTTGAATCCAATACAGCATGTGTGGGTTATGCTTCTGGCCGACGAATTGCAGCCCGTCAACCCCCTCCCACCTGTCAACCGGAACTTCGGAGGGCATTGTTTGATGAGTGGTGTAATATTCCCCAAGATCAGATTGATAATTTGATACTCAGCATGCCTAGGCGTTGTAAGGCCTGTATTGCATCGTCCGGGAGACATACTCCATATTAACCATCATACTAACCATATTATACTGTTTTTTTGTAAATAGGTTCTTTTTTTGAAATTTGCTCCAGGGAGTTAGAATCGCAATTTTTATTAATTATATCAAACATATAGCATCTTTTTTGCTCTTTACCTTTTGTTTAATAAATAGACTTCACAAATAAGTCACATTTGTTTTGCTACTGTCTCTTTCTTTGCCTGAACTTCATTATCGTTAATTTATGGACATGAGTGTACATATAGATTTGATAAATTCTGCAAATTTTAAGTATATGGAAATATCAAGCGTGTGAATAAAGCAATTTCAAAATAAGAAATAAAAAATAATTCGTTAATAAAATTTTTATTTTTATTTATATTAACAAGATAAATTTTATTTTATGTGAGATTTCTTAATAATTATAATAAAATAGCTTGCCAAACAATATTTCTAATTCAATAAGCTAGTCTTTCAATAAACAGATAAAAATGACGTATTATAATTCACAAGGTAATAATTATGCTGAAGCTCTGACGAACAAATATCGGATATCGCTAGTTACATCCAACAATATCTCAGAACCTGTTTTTACCGATGTCGAACATCGGCTATTGTGCTGTTAGAAATCTGTATTTCGATGTTGGTCATCGAATTCGCTTTTCTTCCGCTTGCAATTCGGATTCGCCGATGAACTCTGAAGCGGTTATAACTTTTCTGAAAATCGACATTTCGATGTTGGACATCGAAATCGCGTTAACATTAAATTAATTGCGTTTAAATCAGAATTTCGTTAACGTAAAAATAATGAAATCGAACGTTAGAATTTAGATTTAAATCGATCTATCGCTCATGACCATTCGGGAGAAATCGTAGCTATAGAGAAATATATATGTGGCTACTTTATAAAATGCATCGTCTTGAAATTTATATTTAAGACAGCACATGTTCTAGTTAATTTTATGTGTTTAGTTTCTTGTTAGGAAAGGTTTACACTGGATTGTAAATAATTTAAAAGCAATAAGAAATTAAAAACAGCAATAACAGAAAAAAAAATTGTTACTGTCAAAAAGAATAAAATTGTATGACATGCCATTTCTGCATAACACTTTTTTTTTGTTATGCAAAATAAGACTTTTTTTTGTATGACATATCAAACTATAAGTCTAATCAATGTATAATACTTGATCAATTCTTTCTTAAGTAATCAAAGAAACGTTAAACAAGCAGGAAATGCAGATATATACTGATGCAGAAAAATGTTGATTTAGTTGTTTACCAAGTTCAGATTAACCTTGCTCTAAATATAAAAAGATATATTGCATACAGAAACAAAATTTTGAACTTTTATTGCGCAGTAATATTGTCATGCTTATATTGTAGGATGGAATATGTATATTTTCAGTCATATATATATATATGACTGAAGAACATTTCTTCAATCTAACCTTTTTTGAACATTTATTTTTTATAGCTTTATTTTGGTTAATTAATTCAAAGAATTGCATACCCTATTTAAATATTTACACACAATTGATCAATTAAAAAGTTTAATTAGGTTGCTTGCATTTTCATTAAAAATACTGTTATGTATTTAATGCCATTTGAAAGATAATTTAAAAATAATTTTGATTGATTATGTAATTATTTCACGCATTGTTTAAATATACCAGATTTCTTAAATTACCATTTGTTGTAGATAGTGAAATAATAAAAGAAACTGCTTGCTTTAAACTTACACTGGTGTTCAAAATTACAAAGAATTTTCACTTTTAGTCGAATTTCTCCAGACCTACTGGACAGATTATAATGCTGTTTCTTATCCCACTTAGTAGACAGCAACATCTAGACCAAGTCCAAGAATCTATGTGGTCTCATAGAAGTAGGAAAAGGGGGGGGACAACTTCTGTTGTGATTCCCTTAGGTAGAAGTCTAACTTGGCTCCGTGACGCTGAATTTTTAAAAGGTAGAGTTGTCAGCCCTACTCCCAACAATCATGTTAAAAGGAACCTACGCCTTAAAGTGGATTCCGAACCACTACAAACATCCATGACACTGCCGGGACTCGAACCTAAATCAGAGCGCTAGTCAATCGGACATCAGGCCCTGCGGATTATAATGAAATTAGCTATGTGCATAAATTGATGCAATAATATTTTACGGTAATGCATAACGTACGTGAGATTCATCAGCGCCTGTAGGTTAAAAACAGTTTATAACATCGATAAAATAATTGGTAAAGGGGGATAAGCACCATGATTTCATAGTGGAAATTGTGCAATTTATGTGCTTACATGCCAGTTAATCGTTCTCTTCTTATAAGGTGTTTTTTATTTCTAGATGTTTTTGAGATATGAAAGGCAAGTGCAGTTGTCCTCCTGATATTTGCTCTAGTGTGCTTATCTCGAGAGATGAATGGGAAATCCATATAGCGTATGTCTTCGTTGACCAGATGATCCCTATGTGGTTTAGTTCGTCGTTCTACGACCATCTTGTGCACACGAGGCTAAACAGACTGGGATCTAGAGTTTAAAGTGGATTTCGAACCACTAACAAACATCCATGCCCCTGCCAGTATTCGAACCCGAAGACTGTGATACCAAAGGCCAGAGCGCTGGCCACTTGGCCACCAGGCTGCTATGCCTTTGTGGAGTACATGATTAAAGTTTGATCAGGGCCAACTGAATTCTCGAAAAAAGCGAAGTTAGTGCTTTAAGATCTTATCCCTAAACGCTACAGAGCCTTAACAAATACATAGAGGTATATGTCCCCATCGAACATGATGCGTAAAATATTAAATGTACATATGCTAAAATATTTTATAATCTTTTTTTTTTAAACTTTTTTTTTAAATCGTTTATAATTTTTATAGGCTGCAAACAAGTACATACCAAAAAATCAATGAACTGATGTAATACTTGGTTTACAAGGCCTTTCCCTTGCAGAGTTTTTAAATAAAAATCATAACTTCGTATTTAAAATGCATTTTTGTTGAATTTCATATTGTCTTCTTTTCTACAGAGTACATTGGGCAACCTGGACATTAAACTCTAAAACATGATTGAGATAACAAAAAATGACGGATACAGGTGGAGTAGCAGGAAACATGAGAAAACTGAGGTAGAGTGCAAATGGTGCAGCACAAATAAAGTAAACAAAAATATTTAAAATAAGTTTTTGCTAAGCAAACAATTAAAATTAAGAATAAACAATTACAAATTTTAAATCCGGTAATTAACACAACCATTAAATTAGCTTAGTAGCATTTTTTTCAAAATATCTTAAAAACTTGAAATTTATTTAAACCATTTTGGTATTTGTATAACTTATAAATATTTTCCAATCTTCCTATTGAATTAAATAAAGATATATTTTCATTAATCACAAAAATAGAATGACTAAGAGTATCAGTAGTTAAATTATTTTTAATAAATTGTGTTCGGGCAAGTGATGGAGTTATTATTGGGTTATTTCCTTGCACTATATTGACAAAGGATGTTTGATCAACTTTTTTGGTCTGAAAAGTTGTAGCAGCTGAATGACTATTAATTCAAATGACATCAATAGCAGAAATTCCTGGTTGTGGAAATTTTAGACACCCCTAAAAGAGTCAACACGTCCAAGTTTGCCACATTTTATGCACTTCGGATTTTCTAATGTTTCCTTTGCAGGATATTTCCTGACACTATTATCACCACATTTCAGACATCTGATTTTATAATGGCAGTTTTGTTAAGAATGGTTGAAGAAATTACAGGAGAAACATTGCGTCTCTCCTGGTTTCCTATTAAATTTTTCGATTTTAATGCTGAGATAAAGTAGCTCGTCAAGATCATATATAGTTTTAATTTTTTCGTTTTGAGGCATAATTATTTGCCAAACATTGAATTTTATATTGAAATAGTTATAAAACAAGTCGTTACAATTTTAGATAGCGAGAGTGATTATAATTATGGTTGCAATTTTTTTCTATAAGTCAGTTATTTTTGAATTATATTTTATTTTATTGAAATTTAATGGTTATTGAAAATTTTCTTAGGTTAATTTATTATTGGAGTTTAGCATTTTCGTACTTGTAAAGTCATAGGCTTTTTAAACAATTTTTAATTTTTGCTAAAATAGCAAAATCGTTTTTTTTTCTTAATAAAACATGTTTTTTATATGTTTATTAATATATTTAAATTAATAAGAATAGTTATTTCTAACTAAGTGTAATATATATTAACTTTCTAACAAAAGTCTGATGAACTAAGTCTCAAAGAAAATGGAAGTCATAAGAGTAAATAAAGTTTGTGTACTTGGTGTTTTTATAAAAATTTTATTTTTCACACAATGATTATTACTCTTCATATAGTAGAGTTTTTTTTTTAGATTTTCATGAATATAGGATAGTTTTTTTTTGGTTGTTTCGATTTTATTTAAAATTCAATTTCCACGGAGAGATCAGATTAAATATTTGGTGAATGTGGAAAAGTTTTCTTGAGAAACTTCTTATCATTTTCCTGAATTGAAACTTTCATGAGAAAGGAAAAAAAAAAAAAGAAAAGTAGATTACATCTACAGTCTTGTAGATTCAACTAATCAAACATAACGTCCAAAGTTTGTATCAAGTTTCGAGGTGGAGTTAACTAATACTAGAAGGTTAAGTAAAATATGAGGATATGGTGACATTGTATATCAGCCGGAAATGTAATGAAATCTTTGCTTTTTGATAAAGCAAATAATTTACTCAACCAAAGTGTTTCATATTTTATTTTCTGAATAACTGCTATAGACTGATTTGATATTTTATGTTTTTTTTTCTTATTATAATTTTATATGCCGATGTTTCCTCATAAATTGCATTTATTTTTAATTTTTTTTATACAAATTAATTTAAAAAAAGTTGTGTTACAATTATTTCAGATATTTTTCAATGATTTAATAGTCAGTTTTGTAACAAATTATGTATTAATAATCTGTTTGATAACAGATTATATTTTTAAAGATTTTTTAGAGTAAATTTTTTTTTTATCTTAATATTTCTTAGAATTTATACTTTTCCTGTAGAAATATTTATGTATAAGAAATATATTTGTAGTGAATATAGTACTTTCACAAATGTTGCTATTCATTATAGTAACAACAATAAAAAGCTTCCTTTATATAGTTAGTTTGAATTTTAATGATGCGCATATATATTATATATGCCAATGAAAGATTTATAAATATATATACATAGTATATATATATATTTTGCATTTTATGTTTTTCTACCTAAGGGCATTATCTATTGACTACTAAGTTGGGATTATTATTATTTTTTTGTGAAAACTTTATTTTTAATAGATTGCCTAAAAAATTTTTGAACATTAAAAATTACTAAATTTTGCAATTATCCTATTCAGATGAATTTTGTTATATTGTTTTTAGCTTTTAATTTTTACTTTAATTTTGACTATCTCTTAAAGCTTATAAATGTATCTACGTAATCAATGTAGTTTACAAGACTTTTTATTTTTCAACGCTTTTGAACCTATGATTATACTACCATTGAACACTTAAATCTTTGATGTTAACATTGTATTATAATTTTTGTGTTAACAGAATTAAAGTAGTTAGCTTTTTATATAAAGTTAATTAAAATTCTTAAAAAAACCAAATATTAAAAAAATTTAAATCATCATGGCCGATTCTTTTTTAATATTGTTTGTTAGCTGAGTTGAAAAGCTTAGATATATTCCACTTACTAAAAGAGAAATATGTCTAAGTTAAAAAGTTCAAATCATAAGATCAGTAGCTCACAAAATTGAAGTTCCTACATTTACATATTTCCGAATTTTGAAAAAGGAAAATCCATAAAACGAGGAAATCCGTATCAATTTTAAGATCAAGCTCATAGGAAAGCAAACCACCTACAAGTTTAAAAATGCCGTAACGAATTTATTGAAAATCCAGAAACTTATCTCAACACTCAAAATAAAAACTAGAAAAAAAATATTTTTAATTTATTCTTAAATTATTTATTTTCGTTTGCTACTATTATTGTGGGACAAAGTGAATGTTATTTATTACACTAGAAAAAATCTGTTATTGTATTAATAAATTAGTTATAATATTAAATTAAATATTATTATCTTATCTTATCTTCATTTCGTTGAGATTGTTGGCTAAATTGCTGTAACAGACTACATAAATTCTCCGTTATTTCCTTTCACAGACAGAGAATGACAGACGATCTTCTAGACTCGCTCTCTTTCTCAGCCAAGTTTTGGAAGTCGGTTCACATTTTGGGAAGGCACTCGTGTGTCAAGATGTCACGTTCACGCTAAATGTCTCAGAAACAATGTTAACATCTCTTCATCGGCGAAACCGCTGAGGGCTGCCTCAAAACTTGCGAGAAATGTTGCTACCAGTATTTGAAATGACAATCGGAATAGTTTAAACGTGCCGAAACTAAGTGACGTCTAACATGTCTGCAGAATAAAAGTGATTCAGGTAATTTGCTCCCGGCGTTTCTTCATTGGCTTGCGCGTGAATAGTTGTCAGCTTTTACTCTTTCTAACAGTGCATTGTAGGATATTTCGGTAAGAGCGCTTTTAATGAGAAGATCTTATAGTGTTCCAGTAATTTTGAACCACACTCTTGAATTTTATCTGAAAAATTCAAGTTTGTATTGTTCTCAGTTATTTTTGGGTTTGTATTGTTATAATTGTTTTTAATCTATAAAGCACTTTTTTCTTCTTATCCCACTGGGTAGACAATAACATCTGGACTAAGTCCATGAATCCATGTTCGCATAGAAAAAGGGAAGGGTGGGAGCTTCTATTGTGATGGAGCACCCATAGATAGGTAGATGACTGACATGGCCTCGTGACGCTGAAGAAGGAAGACAATATCTTCCCCGCATTTGTGTATCGTATGAGAAAAAAACCAGAAAATTTCCACCAGGTAATCCGACTACCTGGTGAAAACGAGATTAGGCAAGGTGTTGACTTCACAAACGCCAAGGATTCTCCTCGTTTTTGAAATAGTGTCTACAAAAAGAATTCAGTGGATTGACCCTCAGCTCTAATGCTCACCAGCGGCGCTTGTTTCCACTGAGCCATGAGTCGGGCATCTATAAAGTTTAAAAATGTAGATGAGGGGTGTCCACTTTGTAGTTTCATTGGACTGCATTTGAAGGATAAAATTGTTGATTTAAAAGTGCTTTAATCATCATTAACATTTCATTCATTTTTGTCTTCATTAACATTTTTCGGTTTTAATCCTAAAATGGAAATAATCCCTTTTATTCACACAGTATTTGCATGTGGAATGAATACTGTTGCTTTTGTTCAGGAACTTATATCCTTGCTGAGTTAGTATTGTTATTGTAATATCTTTTAAAAATTTGGAAGTTTCTATTTCCTGATATATTTTTAACTCATTTATGGTGCAAACTCAGTAATCAAAGTTGATGGATCTGGGATCTTTTAAACGATCTGGTTGATCAGAGAACTATCTTCCAAGTAGTCTGTGGACGATCTTTCAAAATGGAGAAAGTACATTCGTAACAAACAAATGAAATGGTTGCATTACAAAAACTTTTTCAATTTTTTTTTGCTATAATTCCATTTGTTGCAAATATGCATTATAGAAAAACTTAAATTACTACTACTACTTATCAATTAATACATCTACTTAAAAAATTAAAATCTTAAAAAAAAATCATGTATTATTTTTAAAATTAAATATTAAATGCAAACAAAAGAGAGAAAAGAAATATTCAAGAAAACGAATAAGAATACGTAATTTCGATAAATGGTATGAGTAATAAATACCTTTTTCAAGTTTGTACTTCCTTTTATGTTTGATGCTTATTCTTAAAAGCAACATTAAAGTTCTCTTTATCAGTAGATATTATTCGAATGCATTTCTGTTAAGAACTTAATGTGTTTTATCCTTTCAAACAGTATCCAAGAATACTATTTAAACTTTTCTTTCAGAGGCAGAATAAATATTTGATTGTTTGCCTTTGTGCTTTTACGATTTTTATCGTTGTTGACTTTTTCTATGCAAAAGTCGTAAATGTCCTACATGAAAAGCATTTACATTAATGATTTTACTTGAAGTAATTGCCTCTGATCACTTCTGTATGTTGAAATGCAGGCTTACTTACATTTCCTAAATGATTCGAAGTTAAGTCTTTTTTCTTTTTACAGGCAGTTAAATTGATGTTGGTAATACATTGGTAAATAGTCCATTACACTTCTAATAGTCTTCAAATTGATTTTTAATGACAAATATTCTAGTGATTTTTTTTAATTCAGTTCGAATTGAATTAATAATTAAATTTCGTAATTTTATTACGTATGATAAAATTTTTAAATTTTATTGATTTGATCTAAGGTAATTCGTCTGCTAGAAGGTAGATAAATAGCATTTTTAGCTTTAGCAAGGATGCATCAAGAAAGGTCATTGCCCCTCTGTTTGGTGAAAGTGTTCTTTCTCCCAATTCTCAGCACTGCTAGTGCTCCAATTGACTTGGCTGCACTATATTCATTTTGTTTTGTCGCATTTTCTTTTGAAACTGCCTTTTTATAATAATTTGATGCTCTTAATTTTTTCTCTTTTTTATTTCTTCTTAATAATAATAATAATCTAAAAAATTTCTAGAAATATATATATATATATATATATCTTTTCTATCTAATCAATGGGCTTAAAGCTTAAGAAACTTCTCTCATTCACAAAGCAGGAGGTAGGCTGCTATTCAGCCAAGCCTCTCTGTCAACTTGGCAAATCGTGGTCATGAAAGATCTACTACATTGCACCTATATTTAAATGAACGTAATGTAACAAACGTAATGTAGTGTAACAAATGTAGATTTAATGTAATTTTAAATGAACAAAAAATAATGATGCCATAATGATTGTACCGAACCTACCGAACTACCTAATTGAAATTTTAAATTAAAATTAAAAAAATTCTTTTCAATTTTATTTTTAATTGTTTTAATTTTCATTAGTAGTACCATTTTTTAATGAGATTTTTATTATCATGCTAACATTATTAAACAGTCAATTCTAAATTCAAATTGAACTTTTATTGATTAGGAGGTTAAGGGGTTTTTATTTCCATTGGTTTTCCATATCTCTATGCCGGCTGCCAACAAAATCATAAAGGGAACAAATAACATAGGGAGGACCGAAACGAGATATCTGTCTGCAATTTTTTCCCATTATCTTCTTTTCGCTTTTATTATTATATTAATTGGTTATCGTTTATTTAAAAATAAAAAAATAAAAAAACGAAAAATAATTTTCATTTTATTGAAATATACCTAATAAATACAGATTTTTTAAAAATACATATTTAAAAATTTATTTAAAATAAATATAAAACAACATTTTTGAAATTTGTGTATTATAATAAATTGATTAGCTTTCTTATTTAAAAATAAAAAATATTAGAGAGTGATTTTTATTATTGAAAAAAATACTAGCTAATAAATGCCAATTTTGAAAAAAAAAAGAAACTATATATTTAAAAATAAGAATTTCTTAAAAACACATATTGTCTTAGTTACATCTGAGAGTACTTGAAGCTAGGCCAAAATCTAAACTCCAAAACCAAAAACGAAACACAGAACAGCAAGGACGACCAGAGAGCTGAAATGTAAGCATTTTTTCTCCCATCATCCTTTTTCGTTTTTCGAGAAATAAATACTGGAACAATCGGAAAGGAGTGACTACTCAGCGGGAAAAATTTGTGACTCATGATGATTTCCATCCACAGAAAGCATGGTGATTAGCTAAAAAAGAAGAAGAAAAAGAAATACTTTCTGGAGACCCTGTTTTTAGATTTCAGGAGCCAAAAACTATGTATCGAATCTCTCCTCACACGCTTCCACAATTTTCCAAGACACGATTTTCTTCAGCTAGCTACCAAATCTTTACTTCCTGTTCTCGAGGGAAGTGCAAAATTCTATCATTCCGTTTCATTTCTGCCGGGTTATTTTTCTTATATTTTTTTAAGTATATATTTTTTGCTTTCGTTTTTCCAGAAGATTCTGAAATATGGAAGAGAGAATGTCAGTAAGAAAAATGAAGGGAGTTGAATCTTGCTGTTTTTGAAAGCATCTGTTATTCTTTTTTTTTCTATCATGTTCAAATTGGATTCAAGTAACGAAGCATGCTTGAGACCATCAGTACGGTAAAAAAGGTATTTCTAAAGGGAATGAACAGATTTTGGAATGCTTTGATGCACACACCATGACATATAAGGTTGAGAATGTCATTGAGTGCAATGTCTTTTATGAAAATTCTTACCACGATTATTGTTAGCATGCATATGTTTTTATTTTACATTGATTTTCTTAAGAGACGGCACTATAGAT
>BPLR01008155.1:0-17554 GCA_021605095.1 Caerostris extrusa | reverse complement strand
ACGTTATCATTATGAGGAGGAACATTCTGTTGCATAGTACTACGCAAGGGATAAATTTGTGAAGATAATTTGTTTAATCTTTTCCTACTTCAAGTAACGTTTTTTTCCCACATTTCATCTTGTCTATTACTGGTTTTGTTTTTAATAAAATAATCCCTTTTCTTTTGTTTATTTTTATTTAATGGTTGATTAGTTGTTTTTTTTTGCGTATCAGCCCAACTTGACTTTATATTTTGTTTGGATTTAACAGTGCTTTGGGGATTTTTAAGTACCGACAAGTGTGAATTAGATATCACCTTTATCTACTTCACCTGTAGTTAAAGGAGTACAGTAACAGAGATCTCAGTTGGATTTTTGGGTTGTGATTGGGAAGTAGCCATAAAATGAAATGTAAGTTACGCCTGTTGCTCTCAAGTCATGACGAAACGAGCATTGGCATCAAAGACACGATGCCGACGCTTCAGGGAGCGCGAAGTTTCTTACAAAGAAGACGCCCACTGATTATCCCACCACCAGCTGATTTGTCAATAAAAATTTTTCAAATATCTAATTAATATTAAAAAGAGGGTTTTTCTGAAAATTATGCAAACAACTGCTTTGATGAGTAATATTTTTAATGTTAACCATGAGTAAAAAATAGATGCAAAAGTCAGATTACTAGCTCTGCATCTTTTTATAATTTCAAATGAACGCAATAAAAAATAAAATATTCGAACCTAAATAAAGTAATCCGTAATATTGTGTTTTATTCCCAGCATCTAGGATTCAATGCAACCGCGGTAGCTTAACCTAGATTCTGCCATGTTTTTGACTGTTATAACGCTTTAATTTGCATAATACGAAACTTTTTAATTTTGAAAGTATTTTATCTTGTTTTATATTTGTTATTTAATGCTCTTTATTTATTATAGGATTGGGATAAAACTGAAAAGCAGATTCCCGGAAAAAAAAAAAAAAAAAAAATATTAGTGGTATCAAGGCAGAGATTTAAATTTGCCTTCTATAGATCCCGTTATATAAGTTTAATCTGCAAAGGGAGAAGCAAAGGTTCTACAAGAATAGATCGTGATGGTAAAAGATTACGGCTTTGTGCGTATTAATTTGAAAATTAATTTCTACTTCAAATATGTTTTTATTATTTAATAATTTTTTACTTACCTAATTTTTAATATACTATATATTAAACATAGCTAATGATATGTCAATATCATTGATCACTTGGTTAATTATTTTAATTTATTTTTTTTATATTAAGCGAATTATGTAGCCTTGAATTAAACTCGCCCATTTTTATCAAAATTTTATAATTAGAAATAACTTATTCAAAATTTCCTGATTATTTTTACACATGTTAACATGCTAGTTAATGCATTTTAATTTATAAATTTTTTGTCGCTTTTTTATCAGCAATGAAGCACCAACTTATCGTCTAAACTTCGTTATTTGAAAATTCATAATCCTTGTCCGTAATGATTTGTATGTATTGTTGACAATGGGGGCATTCTGGATGTACAAAAATCGCTGAAGACAGGCGTTGTGCAATGGAAAACCATATCATTCAGCCAGATCGTTTGAAATTATCATCCAAGGTTCCTCTTCTGCAGAAACTACAGAAAAAACGAAGTACAATTTACAAAACCACAAGTGAGGATGTAATCCAAAAACCGATAAAGAATTTCAAGAATCAACGAGTGAAGATTAAAATAAAGATTCTGAATACCGAGAATCAACAAGGGAAAAGAATTTCAAGAATTATTTACTACAGACGATGAAGACCTATTGATATACAAAAATCAGAAAATAAGAAACAGAATGTCTTGTAACTGCCAGTTCTGCGCAGACATAGCTATAGATTTCAGAAGATTCTTCTTATGCAGTTTCTATAGAAAAACGCGTGACAAAGTATTCACAAGCGAGGATGAAATACAAGAATGGATTGACGAATCAGTATGGTTTGCCCCTCTCGGAACCAGCAACGAATAACAAAATCAACGAATTAATAATAGCGGTTATCCAAGAATAACAAACTGAAGATGAAAAATCAAGAACTGACGAAGAGGATATCCAAGAATCAATAATTGAAGATGAATTCCGAGAATCAATAAGTGAAGAAGAAATCGAAAAATTCAAAGTATCGAATCCATATCCCAATGAATATGGACTTAAAGCATCATTTAATTAGAATCCCATCATTACTGTGTTATGGAAAATTAAATATTGCCCCTTTACTCTATTTTGTAAAACAATAAACCCATATTTCAACATAGGAAACAAAGTGGTCTCTGGAATTATAGTCAAATGAGGACTTCAACATTGTTCTTAAACCTATCATTTTAAAATCAGGTCTACTCAATATGGACTTGGACATTGCTACTAAGCTCACTAAATGACTTTTCACAAAACTCTTTCTGCTCAATCTCAGTTAGAATGCCCGATTAAAAATGGAAAACCAAACGACGTTTGATAAAATACAGTAATTTTTTCACTTTAAAATGGAAAATTGTCTTCCTGCAAAAAGATAACTGAGATTTCTAGGGTTTACATGTTGAAATATCACATGGAGCAGTATCAGAAAGAGAAACTCATGGGTGGATAAGGTGTGGGGGAGAAAGACTGTTGTTGGTTTTCAGATAAACTCATGAAAAAGGTTTTTGTAAAAACTAATTTCGACTGTTTTTTAATTTTATTGAACTAGATTTACATTTTTGTTTTATATTTGTAAAGGGACTTACTATATAGGTAAGCCGTTTTGATATTTCAATACTTTTTTTCCAAGTAGTTCGATTTCCATCAGCAGAAGGTAATTAATTATCCGATGAATTTCTAATGCGCTAACAGCTTATAGCACAATTATTTTGATCCACGACGGTGTGCCGTGGTAACCAAATATCTTATAGCACAATTTCTATGGGAAGTGTTCGATCAACCAGCTAAATAGAGACCTGGCGCCAAGTGATTTTAATATCGAGAGTTGAAGACAGGTATATGGAAAAATGAATGTTTTTGCAACGGTGTTTAACAACTCGCGTATTCCGATCTATTATGAAAAGTGTATTGGACATGCAGTCACCGTGAACATTAACATGATTGTACCCCGGTCATAGTACAATATTGTCATTAGTATTCATATTTATTTAATGCCCTATCTGAAATCGCTGGCTGATGAAATTGTATTTTACGAGGGCTATTTTTTCAATCTTTTCATATAAGAAAGAAAAAAAAAATTGCGTACATCGTTTCATTACGTTTTTGAGGCATTTATAGAGACCCCGCATCGACTTCCATACTTTCTGCACAACGGCCATATTTGGCCATACTGAGTAAATTACAGAAGGTTCACTGTACAAAGAAATTCAATTTTATTAAATTTGCCAGGTTGTGAGGAATTAAAGCCTTCACAGGACTTGCTCTAAATTTACTGGCACGAATTCATGATATCAACGACCTTCCTAGATTGATAAGTTGCGAATGCGATTGTCAACAACAGGACGGAGGAGAAAATAAGTTTAGTCTACTTCAGAAAATTTGTCATATTCAACGATTAAATCTGACAATTTCATGCGATTGGTTCATATTTGGTTTGATCAATTTCAAAATATCTACCTTTATAATTGAAACAATCGCTTTTTATAAAACATAACCATGACTCAAACCAAACATAACCATAAAAATAGCATTAGGAAATTGCATAGAAAGAAATATATTCATAATTTCCAAAATTCATAGTTCGGACCTCTCCCTATTTAGTCAAATTTACAAATAATGTTCACTTTAAATCCTTTATTTCTATTTAGGAAAATTCCGATTCAAATAGTGAATTGGATTTTGCTCCAGAAAAGAAAGTGAAAAGTACGTTAGTTGAAATTTTAATAAAAACAGGTTATCTTTGTAATACATTTTTATTAGAGTTCCTTAATATTAGAAATCAATATTTATTTCTCTACTTGAAAAGCTAAAATTCTTTCATTAAACTCTTCTTTAGAATAAAAATTCTCACATGGCCTTAAGCCATATTCTGTTTAATAGGTATCCTTAATTGAAGAACAGATGAAATTCGAATTTTTATTACGATTTAGCAGATTGTTTCCATTCAGACACAACGAGAAGTTCCGAAAATTGGTTAACATAATCAAATAAAGGATAAGACTTGTTAACTTTGAGTTTTGATTATTATTCACATACTGATTATTTAATAAATAGATAGATATAAAACTAAGATTGGTGGAACATAAAATAAGCATTTCAGATGTTTCAACTCTGTTAAATATTACAAGAAAAAAAAAGCATTTGTGTTATAAATTATTCATAAACTTCCTGTCGAATTGGAGAATTATAAATACGAAGTGGCAACAAAAAGAACTGTCGTTTGAAAAGGTGTCAAAAAGCTGGTTAATTTGGGAGACTAATAGAACGTTTAATTCTGCTATTTAAGAAAACTGAATTGCAAGGTAAATATTTTGTTTCGATTTTGATACAATTCTGTTTATTGTTTTAAACTTATCGGAAGAATATTAGTTTCTTTTCGAAAGAATATTTTCGTATTTTTTCTTGGCATCAATTTTCATTATGAAGAATGTTATTTTGTCAAGGAGACATTTGTATTCATTTTTCTGGAGTCTCGTGCAATTCTATATTGATTAAAAATCTACCGATAAACCGAATTTAAAAAGAATCGGGAAGGAATTATTTTACCAATTTAGTATGTTCAGATTGACGTCAAACTTTTTCGTTTATTGCGAAGTTTTTTTTTTTTTTTTTTATCAATAGAAAATATTTTGCATTAGAGTAAAAGTGAAAAATTTTAGAATTAAACGAAAATGGGCTATTTCATTAAATATTTTATTGAGTGGAAGAAATTATAAGTTGTATATTATAGAAGGTTGACTGTACAAAGAAATTCAATTTTATTAAATTATTTGCCAGGTTGGAGAGAATTAAAACCATCACCGACTTCCTGTAATTTGGTGACAAGAATTCATGTGATCAGGCCCTCCCCTAGACGACCCCCCCTACCGAGATGCCCATGAAACGACTCAAATCTTCAATGCTGCTTAAGATATAAGTGATACCCCATCCAACTGACACACTACGAAACCTGCAGTATGGCTCATCTAGTGGTCAGAGCCAAGTTCTTGTGTTATCTACACATGAAATTACAATTTCACCTAGTTTTAATTTCGAAATGCTTTTTACCTGGTATACTGAATACAACTCACGGCAAACACCCACAAAATACCGACATCGTTTATCAAATCAAAACTACTCAAGAGTTAATTTTTACGTAATGTGGATAATCAAGAAATAACAAGAATACAAGAACTAATAGAAAATATAAGAATCTAGCTTCGAATAAGTATGGCTTGCCCCCCTTGGAACCGACGGATAGCGAAATCAAAGAATTAAAAGGCGTATGTGAAATTGCGAGAATTATGTATGGTAGACAATGGGGGCATTCTGGACGTACAAAAATCACTGAAGACAGGCGTTGGTGCAATGGAAAACCATATCATTCCAGCCAGATCGTTTTTGAAATTATCATCCAAAGTTCCTCTTCTGCAAAAACTACAGAAAAAACGAAGGACAATTTACAAACCACAAGTGAGGATGTAATCCAAGAACCGATAAAAGAATTTCAAGTATCAACGTGTGAAGATGAAAATAAAGATTCTAAATACATAGAATCAACAAGGGAAGAACTTGAAGAATTATTTACTACAAACGATGAAGACCTATTGGATATACAAAAATCAGAAAATAAAAACAGAATGTCTTATAACTGCCAGTTCTGCGCAGAGATAGCTATAGATTTCAGAAGATTCCTCTTATGCAGCATCTTCAGAAAAAGCGTGGCAAAAGTATCCCCAAGCGAGGATAAAATTCAAGAATGGACTGACGAATCAGTATGGTTTGCCCCCTCGGAACCAACAACGAATAACGAAATCTAAAAGAGATGATATCCAAGAATCAGTAACTGAATTCAGAGAATCAACAATGGAAGAAGAAATCAAAAAATCGAAGTAAGTTAAAGAAAATGAATGAACAACAGAAGGGCATGTACATGACGTAAAAAATGAAGAACAAGAACAGATACACGAAGAAATACAAGAATCAGTATGGGAAGATGACCCAGAATCGGAAAAAATTGACAATAACGAATCAACAACAAAAAAGGAACAGAAGCAACCAGTGAAAATGATAGATAAGAATCGGAAGAAAAGGAAATTCCTGAATTGAAAAAAAAAAAAGTACGAGGAGAGCTTGAAATTAAAAAGTGATAATAAACTCCAAGGGTTAACAAGGTAAGATTAAATCCAAGAGTAAACTAATTGCAAATAACGAATCCACTGAAAAAGCTTGTGATAATTTGGATTCAGCAAAAAATGATATCGAAATACCATTATCTTGAACTGAAGAAACACAAAGCAAGGCAAGCAAACCAACATTAGGTTATGTATTCTTAAAGATATCGACAAATCGGCCAATGAATATGCATATTGAGACACAAACGAATCCGCCAGTGAAGACGGACTTCAAGCATTATTAAATGAGAAGCCCATCATTACTGCGTTATGGAAAATCGCATATTGTATTTTGTAAAACAATAAGCCCATATTTCAACATAGGGATAATAAAGTGGTCTCTTGAATTATCGTCAAATGAGGACTTCAATTATTTATTCGTTTTCGATTTTATTTAACTGCTTTTAAGAAGCGTTTTTATTTCCATGCACTGATATGCGACTATAACCCACCCTGATTCAGAAACATGTTGTATTTCTACAAATTTTGTATTATACTTATTTAGGAATGAAAAAAAAAAGCTATAAAGTAAAGGATACCTTGTTGGCGCGCACGACGAATCAGCCAGTTTTTTTTATTCTCTTTATAATTGGGGACCAGCTATTTCATTACGTCTTTGCTAAATTTGTATTTCGATTAAAGAAAACCGGAACACCACAACAAGAAAAGATCGGGATTGCTGTAGCAATTCTGATCAGAAGATCGTCATGACTCTGGGCAGGCATGACCCTGCTTTTTCATTGATTACTTAAAGAATCTTCAATACACGCAATACAAAGCAAAACTTCTAGTTTATTAATGTTTTTTTTTATAATGCAACAAATTGTTGCCAATACAGATCATTTAATCTTTGAGGAGGCCACATTTACTTTGGAGTATTAGGCAAGACATTTAACGCTCGTCTTCACAATGGTAAAATAAGCCAGAAAGCACCTATTTATAAATTATACTTTCAAACACTATTAAACAACCAATGACCAATTTTCGCCAAGATGAGCCAAACTAAAAGCAATATGAACGATGCGTAATATGACCCCAATTTAATGTGAAAAGAAATTAAAAATCAACCATTTCTTGAAAAATTTTCTTCGCGTCATATTTTTTTTATTATATTATCATTATGAGCGGAACATTCCATTCTTATGGACTTCGCAAGGATAAATGGAGAAGATACTTGAAGGAAAAGATTAAACAAATTATGTTTAAAAATAATTAGGATTTTACGTGCTAACAAGTGCAGATTAGATATCAACTTTATCTACTTTCACCTGTAGTTAAAGTACAGAAGCAACATAATCGTTGGATTTTGGTTGTTATGGGTAGTAGCCGTAAATGAAATGCAAATTACACTTTGCTATAAGTCATGACAGAAACGAATCATGCAGGCTTTTTCTCAGATATCAATCATCAGCAGTATCGAAATGTCAGGCTCTGTTAACGACGATCACATGAAAGTTGTCCCCTCGCCTAGTGAGAAAAACCATCTTTCCGAGACGACGCCCCCTGATGCTCAGGTCAGATCTCCATTGCTCACCACCCTGTCGGATAAATTTTTTTTTTTTTCAGTCATGCAGAAATTCTGAGGAACATAAATTTAAAAGCCCGACTCGCCACCAGCTGGTTCCAACCTTCAGCTTAACATCAACCCAGATTTGTCCTTCCTATATCAGCAAGCGTTCCAATCTACTAAAACGCATTTTTGTGCCCAAATCAATATAAAGAATGCTCTGCTCTTAAAGAATGAATCTATAAAGAATGCTCTCTCTAAAGAATTTCCCATGCTCTGTTTACTTCACCATGGCAGAACTTCAGAATAAAGTATAACTGTACCACTCTCAACTTCCTACTGAGTAGCCAGAGAATCCAGCTTACCACAAAAACAGTACAAATGCAATTTGAGTGTCAAAATACCCGATGCCGACAACTGCAGGGCGGCACTGAAGTTTTTTACAAGGAAGACGCCCAGTGATCCCACAACTAGCTGACAACACTCTCCGCCATCAGGTACGGCCAATTCCACTAAATTTTCAATCATAGAAATGACTGACGAAAGTTCTCTCGAGAACTCACCACGCAAATTTAATTAAATACATAATTTTTTACGTAATTAAAAAAAAAAAAATGCACTGAAAATACAAAGAGCAATAAAGTTATTCAAATTTATTTTGAAACTGATTCTTTTTAATATTTACACTCAATTATTTAAAATATTATGAATAAACATTGATGTTGTGTACACTTAATCTGATTTATTGCTTTTTAAGACGCATTATCATGTTAAACAAATTTCTTAAATATGGAAAAATATTTAAAGTTCTTGCTCCCCCACACCCTACTCATCTTAACACTCAAACTCGGTATGAGGACTCGATCGCCGGTTTCCCACATCTACGGAACATGCCGTACAACACTGCCATAAAGGTCATCAATGATCGTAACTCTGTTCACCTCCCAGTCATAGTCACACTAGACACCGGCGCTAAACTCTTCGCCTCCGCACAGTGTCAAATCACTACTTGGTTTGATTACGCATACAGGTTGCAACACGCCACGCTCCTTATAATGAAAACAAACACAATAGATGTCAAAGAAACAGCCTTCGAATGGTTCACAAACACCATTACCAATGCACTCGATAACTCAAACCCAACTTTTTAACCACCCAGATAAAACAATCTTTCGGAAATTAAATTACTAATTGAACACAGAAACACCGGACGTCCAACCTGGAAGCCAAATTGTTCAACACCAGACGATCACGGCAATGAATGACATCCAACTTTAAAATCACGCAGTTATGTTTAGCTTTCCAAAATTGATGCATATAGAAGCAAATGCTGGGGAAGAAATAGCGAGCGACCTTCGAAAACAGCATTTCACTTTGAAAGAGCAACAACGATTTCCAAACTCCCAGAGTACCAAACTTCTGGCCAGCACAATTTATTCCAAACACAAAACCAAAATGACTTGAATGAAAATAAATGAAAACAAATTCCATTAATTTAAATAATTTACTGCTCATTATTACTTACACTCGCCACACTTAAACTGCATTCCCACCATCACCGTCTCGGAATCTATACAATTTATAAAATCATTTTGAAGTTAAAAAGTTTCTGCAATATACACAAGACAATATACACAATACTTCCTTTCACATTTACTCTTTTTGGTTAATCATTTTAAACAATTTCACTTCTCACATTTCTCTAGCTGCTGGAAGACAGCAATAATCACACTTCTCCACAATAACAGTTCTGATGAAAGTCGACCACAAAACTACAAACCAATTTTTCGACTTGGTAGTTTAAGTAACTTAGGCTACTGAGTTACTACATTAACACGAATACGCTTATATTAGCACGAATTAACTGTTTCTCCTCACGAAACAATCATTCCTGAACAATTTGGCTTCATAAAATCACTCAACACAACACATGAATTATTAAGAGTCCACGACGACTATTATTCACGACGGCTTTACAAACAAAATTGCATCGCATTAAAATAATTTGCCTGCATTTTTTTAAAAATTATGTTGACATTGAAAATGCAAAGAAATAGAGGTATTCAAAATTTTGAAATCAATTAATGTTATTCTGCTATATTTTATATATTGTGTATTTTAATACACTTAATCTGGATTAATCGCTTTTCAGAAGCGGCTTCACGTTACACAGATTCATTAAATATAGAAAGAGCATTAAAGTTCTCAACACTCAAGCGGTGTACTGGAACTCCATCGTCGATTTCGAACATTTACGGAACATCCTGTTCAATACTACCATAGAGGTGATCAATGATCGTAACTCGATCCCCTCCCCAGTCATCCCGCTCCTCTTTAACATTTACATGAACGACTTGTCACGCTCAGACAACATCCAAATTGCTATGTACACACCGTACGACTTGTATGACAATGATCAGGCAAAAAGGGGACTGCACTACCCTTTCCACACTGCAAAACAGTTCAAGTATGAAGTCATCACACCAGCAAGAATTTCTCAGTAAGATTGGAGCCAGTCTCTTCCTTATTTGTGGTCAGTATTCCCAATAAACCTAGACAGCAGGCAGCGGCTTTGTTCCGTCTATCAACACAACATGAGTGCCTTGCTGTCCATCTTAACCGTATTGACATTCACGCAGCGGCTACGTGTCTATTGTGTAGTTTGGTTTGTCGCTCTATGGTCATCTTGTGCACACTTTTTTAGGCTAAACCGACCGGGACCTATAGTTTAACGTGGATTCCGAACTACTACGAACATCCATGCCTATTGTGTAAATAAATGTGAATTTTGGATTGAGACCCCCTGCGTTCCTATCCATGGAGAAGCTGAGGCATCCATGATATTGGGAAACAAGACGCTTTATGGGGATAACCTCCGGTTGTCATCTGAACTTCAGACGTTTCTGTTCTTGTTACTTCTGTTCTTTTTCTTATGGCGTATGTTATCTCGGTTTGATGCACCACAACCATTGGAAATAAAAAATGTACGCTGACGACACCACGCGTATTACCAGGCACTAAGACCAACATCTAATAAACGAAAATATACAATACTAATACTTTGCAAAATGGGCTTATTCAGCTGGAAGGGTGAGAGGAATACCGCTGAGAAGATTAAGCACGAGCACTTGGGAACAAACCCCCAATTTTCACTCCTGTACCAACATTTCAACGAACCTGTTCCATTTTACATGTGAATACAAGTATTCAGGGGGAGGGAGGGTCATCGTTAATACAAAGTATATTTGTTTCCCAATACCTCACAACGCGATCAGAAATGCTTCCATAGCCAGTTAACAAAATCAACTCGCTGTTAAACTGTAGTGGTAAACTTTCTATCAGAAATAAACTCATTACTATGAGGATCCATCCCATACACTACTTTATGACGTCCTGTTTGTATTTCAGCCTCAAATCATTTTTGAAGAAATTGCGGGTCTTCCAAAACCGCCTTGTAAATGGAAATAACGGATGCCCCTATTTACTTAAGTATACAGAACCAAACTTCCATTCAGAACCAAACTCTCGCTTACTGCACAAGATTTTCCATTTATTTATAAGTAACACACCGAAAATTCATTAATTATTGATTTATCTAATTATAATTTTCGAGAATTCGGCGGAAAAACGGCATTATTGAATTTGCCACTTTAATGTTTAATAGCCAATTTTGAAACCTCATTAAAACAAATCCAACGAATGAGTAGCTGAAACGAAACATTCCTGGTATAAGCCTTTCAAAATAATTCTATTAACCTCACATAGCACGTGCAAATATTAGCACCCAAAGAAGATATGAACAGGAAAGGTAAAATCAAAAGGAACGTTTTTAGTACGTGCGGAACAGGCATTTTACATGTTGAATTTTCTCAATTCGGAAATTATTTCTTAACTTTAAATGATTGTGGTGTTCCATAATTTAGCATTGTTTGAAAGAATCTAAGTGCATGTATTAAATTATGGTGGCATTAAATAAATCGAAATCAAATATTTCTGGTATGCCATTTTTGAAGTTAATATTTGGAAAAATTATGAATTGAAAAAATAGACAGATACCAGTTTGTATTGCTGAAATGATTCAAATGGCTTTTGAAACATACAACTGCGCGACTTAAGCAGAAGAAATTGGATTCGTTGCCTTCGTTCCAGAACTGAAGAGGACGAAACTGTATGTTTTCAAAAATTATGTTTGCTCAAAAGGGCAACTTGTCATGTATTGTTCAATTGTATTGTGTATGGCAATTTTGAAACTGCCACTCTCCTCTATCACTATCAACCCAAACGATGATAGCAAAACTCTTTCTATACGAAGAAACAACTCTAAAAAATATAAGTATTGATAATTTAAAAAGTAGGTATAAAAAAGGTGAACATTTCCAGAGGAGGCTAGTATATTGAAATAAACAACTCGGAAGATTTAGATAGATTGATAGCAGAATTTACCAAGAATGACGATATCAAACAAAAACTTTACTTTTACAAAACCGAAACTTAGAAATTCCATTATTATATGTTACAACATCTCAGAAGACACTTCAACAGATGATATCTTTGCCCATGCTTTTAAGTATATGTAGATGAAAGCGAAAAAGACTTGCTAAAATAAAGACCTCCTATAAGGGAAGATCCGGTAAAATTATATTGTCGAATTAGGTCCTTCATCATACCATAAAATATCTGAAAAAATATTGATTGGGAAATTATCTATATAGAAGAAAATATTAAAACCAATACAATACATTAAGTGTTGTCGGTTCGGGCATGTTTCAAAGTATTGTAAAACCATGAAGAAATGTGTACCAATTGGTGAAAAAGACCACAATTGGGAAAATTTAAAAACCCCAACAATGCACTAATTGTGGTTTTCACAATGAAAATTTAAAACTAACTTCAATATTGAACATAGCTACAGTGAGCCACAAAATTGAGTATACACCTCTAAAACTTTTAGACTTCTTCCAATTACAAATTAAATATTGATTTAAATAGATAAATTACATTTATCCTAGATACTTTAACCTCTGCTTTACCATCCTATAGTTAACTTATTTATTACGAAAAACAGTTAAGCGATTCGAAGAAAAGATAGAAAGCCATGCCACAAAAAAATTGAGTATACGCTTCTTATATTTGTAAATTATGCCACCACTTTTTTTAGTTTTCAAATTTTCTTTTTTAAAGAGTTTCAGGAGTAGCTGCTGCTTATAACACGTGCTATTGCACTTCAAAGCTTTTAAATAGTATTTTTCTCATTAAAATCGTAAAATGAGCTCGTAGAGAAACTACTGAATCTGAGAGCTTATTGGTTGTAAAATGGTCGAAAGAGGGCAAATCTCTTCGAGAAATCGCTTCGTTGATTGGTGAAACTCATGGTTGTGTCCAAAAATACCCAATAAAAAACTGGATCTGTGGCCAATATTCCTGGAAGAGGACGTAAAGAAATACTACAGCGAAGAGGAAGATCATTCACTCAGTAAAGAAAGATCAGAGGGCGAGTGCCTCTAAACTAGCTTTATCGATGTCCTCTACAATCGGGAAAAAGTTCACAGTTGAAACAATCTGACATACCCTTCACCAATATGGGTTTCATGGTTGTACACCAATACGAAAGCCACTCATCAAGTATGTGAATAGACAAAAGAGTGATTTTCGCCAAAGAACATCGTTTAAAGCCCATTTTCTTCTGGAACACTGTAATATTTTCTGATGAAAGCAAGTTTAATCTTTTACAGAAGATAGACGATTTTAAAATATGGAGAGAAGCTGGGAAAAAGCACTGGCACCTAAAAACACCATTAAGACAGTCAAGTTTGGAGGTGGATCTGTCCTCGTTTAGGGTTGTATGTCGGCTGGAGGAGTTGGAGAGCTTGCTTTTATTGATGGTATTATTATGGACAAACATGTATATTTGGGGATTTTAAATGATAACTTGAAAAAGTACAGTAAGTTGGGGCTTGGGTCAAGCTTCATATTCCAGCAGGACAACGACCCCAAGCATACAACGAAGATTGTGCAGTTGTACTTGCTGTACCATTGCAAGAAGCAATTACACACTCCAGCCCAGTCACCAGATCTAAACGTCATCGAAAATTTGTGGTCGAAATTAGAGAAAGTTGTACATGAGCACGAAAACACAAGCAAGGGAAGTTCTCAAGAAGGTTCCGAGAGAAGAATGGGCTAAAAATTTCTGTTGAAACCACTAAAACACTAGTAGAATCTATGTCCAGAAGATTACAAGCTGTAATTCAAGCAAAAGGTTATGCAACAAAATTTAATAAAATTAAAAGGAAATTAATAAAGGTGTATACTTATTTTTGTGGTGTTTTTCCTCTCGTCTCAGATCTTTTATTTTTTTCGTAAAAAATAAATAAACGTAACAATTTTATAACTATAGTACGGTAAAGCATAGACTAGAGTGTATAAGGTAAAAAATTCAATCATCTTAAAGCAATATTTAATTTGTAATTGCAAAAGTCTCCAAGTTTCTATGGTGTATACTCAATTTTGTGGCACTGTATGTTGATAGTAAGTGCAAAATCTACGAAAGAGAAATTAAGAATTCAATTACTCACACAAACTATGGACTTTAATAAATTAAATAACATTATCAAGGGATCACATAAATTTAGGCAATTCCATCGCAGCAATGTCACAGCTAAATCAAATTATTATCAAAATTCTGATTTTTATTCAGTAAATGAACCATGCTGTCATAATAAAAATTATTAATATCATTCTTAATAGCCATTCTCAAATTGCCTGTAAAGTGGTGTTCAAACCCGTTCCTCTACCGGTCAATCATACAAATTGTCGATCTCCATTCAAATGTGTTAACCGTCACCAAGACTATACATATAACTCAAAATCTTTTTCTCAATGATTCATTGAAAAACAAATTAAAATCAGCCAAAATATTTCTTATAAAGTTATTCAGAAACCTTCTACATATGCTGCAAAGGTTCAAACCACGTCTCTTCCCTATTGGTACCCAAGCAAATGACTGATTAAACATCTCTGCAGAAATACCACATTCAAACACCAAGTCGACATTCGTAATACCAGCTCCTGTTATCGAAGACAGTATTAAATTATCATTAAGTGACACTGTGCCTGTTTCTTCTACCACTGACCCGCCATCTTCTCACCCCACTTCTCACCTTCTCACCATTAAAAAATTAAGAGCCATCATAATTTTTCGTAGATTTAAAATTGCAGGGAAGGATTGGTTTCGAAAATTTATTGCCATAAAAATATAAGTCTAATCCAGAATAGATTCTATTCGTAGTTCCGTCCGAGCCTGATGTGTACAGAAGAGAACATGGTGCTAGTCTCTATCGTGTTTCAACATATTACATTGCCGAGGTTATTGGAAAAATTTTACCATTATTCCTGCACACATTAATATTTGATGTTACTATTTCATAATTTCCAACATCCCTTTCCTTTCAACCTTATTCCTGGACACATTAATATTTGATGTTATTACTTTCCTAATTTCCAACATCCCTTTCCTTCCACCCCTCATTCCTGCACACAGTATTATTTGATGTTATTACTTTCATAATTTCCAACATCCCTTTCCTTTCACCCTCATTCCTGTACACATTAATATTTGATGTTATTACTTTCATAATTTCCAACATCCCTTTCCTTTTCACGCTCATTCCTGCACACATTAATATTTGATGTTATTACTTTCATAATTTCCAACATCCCTTTCCTTTCACGCTCATTCCCTTTTACATTAATATTTGACGTTATTACTTTCCTAATTTCCCTTCCATTGTGCTTCAGCTCACTTTGGTTTTTCAAAATAAGCGATTTTTCGTAGATTTAAAATTGCGGAAGATGTTTGTTTTCGGAAATTGAACCATTAACGAGCGATTCGAATCTAATTACAACAAAGTAAAGAGACGAGAATTGTTTTTGGAAAAAATCCCATTATCTATAGTATTCATGAAAATTATGAAATTATTAAATATGAATGGCTTCGTATTTCAATTGGACAAAATTTTTAAATTTAAAATTACATTTAATATTTTAATCGCATTGTATACAATTGCTGGGTATTGTTGGGATATTAAAAATTCTATTATTTCGGAATAAATATTGGAGTTTATTTTTATCTATTCGTAGATTCGTTCTCATGCAAATTTCTTTTAATTCAAGAGTATTCTATGCTTCGAAACCTATTTTTCTTGTTAGTTACAATAGATACTTGGTTCAAAGTTAGCTTCAAGTAAAACCCCAATTTTTAAAGAGCACATCCAAGGACAATGTTTTGGGTGCAAACTTCATCCCATCTGGTCAAATTCAACTAGACATCTTGTGCATTTAACATTTCCATATCTTGCAGACGTCCTTGTGTTTAAATAGTTTGTTTGAATTTTATAAAAAGTTTGGAAAAATTAAAGAATACTACAGAAACAACATACTACTATACTTTTTGTTACACGATTATAATTATAATGAGTTAATATGACTATTTTATTTATATCTATTAAACTCATTTTTTATCATAAATAAATGGAAAACATTAAAAAATAATTAAATTAAAGTGCAATAGAAAAAAGCATTTTTAATTTCAACTATTTGCCCTTTTCTTCTGTCACCCAAAACATTCCTCCTTTGCCTAGTGGATACCAAACTATTTAGGACGTCATTAACACCAGCCCAAAAATATGCTTTTCCTAAATTTGGCCATGTGTTCCACCTTTTAAAAACTTTGTGGCTGGTAAAGGCTTGAATTTCACCAACACTAACATGTTTTCTATTACAACTAATAAAAAATTACTATTAATACAAAAATATTCTATATATATATATATATATATATATAATTATTTCTCTTTTAAGAACAATTAGTTTTTATTCTTATAATTAACTGAGCTAATTAAATTTCATAAGAATAAAATGTAATACTATAATTTTCAGATTAAAATATTCAGCCTCAAATTGTAAGTATTAATGTATGGAAAAGAATGAAAAAAAAATCAATTGTTTAAGAAAAAAATAGTAAAATGCCTAAATCAGCAAATGGGGGTGGAGGGGGGAGGATGAAAGTTTCAATTTATAGTAAGGATCTCATCCATTCACACGAGAACTATATAGTGGCTATTATGTGGAGCAGAAAAAGAATAATGTTTACACTTTACTCGAGATGTGTGGCAACAGTAATTGGTTCTATCGTTTTAAAATTGCAAGATTAGTCACTGCTTTGTTAGTTGGTTTTTTGAACAGCAATGAGCAAGAAAAATTAAATTGCCAGATAAAATTTTTTGTTGAGTTCAATTAAGAATGAGAAAGACTGCAAAGTCACAATATGCAGAATGGCCAACATAAAAATCACGTGTTTGTGTCAACATTTCCTCTCAATTTTAGCTCCACGTTAAGCTGTAGGTTTCTGTCTAATTATCCTAAAGTGTTCCACAAAATGACCCATAGAGCGACAAATCAAAACACAAAATCCTAGCATGTCAATAATTGTTCACCACTTTTCGGAAGCCAAAAATTTTATTTTCGTCAAAGTTTCAGATTATGCAGAATTTAACTAAAACCATTTCGGTTTCAACAGTAAATTGAAAATCCTCTATTTTTAAAAATAGTCTCCATCATTCGTCTACACCTCACCCCAGAAACAACACAGTTTCAACCGCTGAAACATTGAATCAAGATCACACCGTATCAGACCCTAATCTTTACTGTGATAATGAACGAGGACTTTTTATCAATCAGACGTACTACACAA